>JAQGCC010000540.1:0-34701 GCA_034698905.1 Xestoiulus laeticollis
GGTTTTTAATGCTTGCATAAATATCTAGTTAGTGACTTCAACCTGAAATACCAGTGAACATTTTTAGCATTTTTAAACTGTCTTTCCAAGCTCGTTAACCTACTCTTGGATGCACAGAAGCACTAACACCCTTGCTTAAAAATAAATCCCATTTTAAAAATATATACAGTATATACTGTATTATAATATGGTTGTTGAGCTACAAAAATTGAACAGCACCTGCTTTTTTTGACGTGATTTATCGGCTGCAATTTCAAGGAATTCAGCAATTCGGAGGGTTCATTCACGCACGTCCACAGAAAGTACTAGCCTATAGTCTGTCTAATGCAACTTCTGCAGTTCTTAACTTTTTTTGGGGCTCTACCTTTTGTATATTTTGATTCTACACAGGTTAAACCCCGAATGTGTACTCCAACACAGCACATACATTTTTTTCTGCTTTCGTTAGGCTAAATGTGTTGACTAAAACGTTCAAGCTGCCACCAATTACTTATTTTACACTTGAACCGTATACGTGGAAGACGATCCCGGATCCGTTACAAGCCGCAGTCACTCTGGCGGTGTTGACAAAGAAGTAAATTGTGCAACTTATTGGAGTGCCTTTTGAAGCAATCCAAAATGGCGGGATATCCTAGCTCTTAAAATGCCAAGCAATTGATGGTCTAAAATTCTTGCACAGCATTAATCTACAACCTTCCATTTGTTGTTCTTACATTAATTGGCAATTGCTGACTGTTAATTCTCCATTAATCTTTCGCAAAACCAGGTCTATTACCCATACATGTATGGAGAGATACGAAAATCAGAGACCCTAAAGATGTCAAACCAATAATATGAATTAATACACATGTAGTCATTAAAAATGAAAATAATACGCATTAGAGGGATTGTACAGGTTTCCTTTCTTAACGATAACGATAAACACACTATTACGCATGTGCATCAATAAGCTATATGCGCCGTAAAAGTCGTTATGCTCCTCAAATATGTTGTGGCTATGCGTTAAACTATAATGAAATTGTCGTCTCCCCTCAACCGCACACACCCATTAACGTCGTCCCCACGCTTGCGCATTGGCAAAAAAACAGTGCTGCCAATGTCGTCAAGATTAAAGGAAACTTTCCCAATCCCTCTATTAAAATTACCTTTTTATTTACGTTAATCGACACTAGAAAGCGCTCGTGTCGTTGAGCACTGTAATGTAACAAATGCATTATTTTCATTTAAAATGGCAATTTTTTTGGGCTTAATAATGTCAACAAACTCTACTAACTTTTGATAGATGAAAATTTCACCAGAGACTGAGCTGCACACAAAATTTCAGCTCTCTGGGACGTTTGAAAGTTGGTTAAAACGACCTCAAAGAAGTCGAAACAAGCAGACAAGTTTTTCTTCATTAATTCAAATGTGATAGATTTTCTAGTAGTTTTGAAATGTTAATTAAACATTATTATGTTGTAAAATCCAAACTATTTCCATGATATTTGCATAACATTTTTTTTAATATTTCACTTGTTTTCTTTCCTTTAGGATGTCGATGCCTTTTGGAATACCACCAATCCAGACTTTCCAGTATGTTTTCAAAAGACGGTATTATCTTGGGTTCCAAGTGGATTGCTCTGGTTAATGTCTCCAGTGGAGATTTATATACTTTACCACAGTAAAAATGGATACATTCCATGGACAATACTTAATATGGCAAAAACGGTAAGTGCACTTGTACAATTAATAGCTCGGCTAGCGAATCGCTTGAAAATTCTGTATGTTAAGATAAAGTTTAGTTACATGTACATTTTTTTTGGTATGATTGAATTCCGCATGGTTACATCTTTTTTGGTAGGATGGAATTCCGCACGTTTTTCATTATGTTTTGTTGATGTTGGGATATGGTGTAATCAGATCAATGATATCTGAGCTGTTTTGTGCATTGCTATTTCCATCAATTTATAAGAACATGACTACTTTGCGATGTTCTTAAGTATATGAAAAGACATTTTGTGGTACCACTCACAACAAGTCTACAATGCTGTAGTCTTGTCACTGGTCATGGGTGTGCCTCAAGAGTATAACTGAGTGTACTCCCATTCAATTTGTACAAATAGTGTGAATTGCCTCTCGTCAAAAGGCGTGAAGAAGGGTTCTTCGACACATTTGCAGAATACATGACAGTTTTCAACTGACTAGGGAAATCCTGGTGATCCACTTTTTGTAAGCAATCCATTGACACATGAAATTTTCTGCCTCTGAACTTCAACTGATTAGCTACACCCTTTTGGGCACCTTTCACCCTCCTATTTTCAATTGAAAATAAACTGGTGTTCTGACGATACACTAACGTGACAGTTGATGAACAAACTAAACTGGCTGTCTGTGCCAAAGCATCAGTAAAACTTTTGTTATACATCTGTCAAATGGGTCGTTTACCTCTCCTTTCTAAAGATGCGTCATTGCAGATTCATTTCGATGGCAATACAGGCCCTTGTTATTGAATCCCTGCAAGATAGTGCATTAGATAGTAATGCCGTTAATGTACATTTTCTATTTAGTAAAAAAAATCTGATGAAAGCTTAGTGCAATATAATATTCGAATACATTAAAAACCATAATAGTTTATCACTGTCTCAAAATAATACTTGTCTGTAATTTACTATATTAATTCGGGTAATGCTAATATACTGTACTATAATACCTTCATCAAAGAAATTTCCATAGAAATGTGACACGTTGCACATTTTTCAAGATGCTTACTATAAATCCAATTTAAGTTTATAAAAAAACGTGCAAAGCATAATAAAGATATAGTGCACCGGTTTTTTATCAAAAAAATAACTGTCAGGGTAGAAAGAAGACTACATACTTTTACTAATTAATTATGTGACTAGAAAAATGTCTTACAATTTTACCAAAATAAAGGGCGACTTGTTCTGTGGCAAATATAAAGTCTTCAAAAGTTAACAATATCTGCATTGAATGAATTTCTGCATACGGTACCACACATAAAACACCTGATTCACACCAACGGTAATGTAGATCAACTGATGTGGATCAAAAAAACTTTTGCGTGTTAATTCACACCGCAGAACTCAGTTAAACTGGTCACATGACCTAGCAAATAGGGCCCTGTACACTAGGTCATGTGACCAGTTTAAATGAGTTCTGCGGTGTGAATTAACACGCAAAACTTTTCTTGATCCACATCAGTTGATCTGCATCAACGTTGGTGTGAAGAAGGTGTTATATGTGGTACCTATAATTAATTAGGTAATCTAATTAAACTTCTTCAATTACAATGTAATAATATGCAGTGCATGGACTCCGCTTAATGGGATCACGTTTGTTCAAGCTATTTTGATTCGAATCAAATACCCGAATTACTTTGTACAAACACCTAAAAGAATGTGGCCTGACACATAAGAGGGAGGGGGATTAATGTCATTACATTTACACGTATTAATAATGAAGGCTTAATGATTCAATTACACGTATCGCTGATCTCAATAAGCGGTTATTTTTTAATGTATTTGTATTGGAGCGTCCGAGACTTGGTGATTCCGATTAAAATAAACAGTTCACTGTATAGTGGTGCCTCTAACATTGCTCATCTCAATGAGTGGTGGTGTAAAAATATACATATTGTACATGTATGTATAATTGCATTGTATTTCATACTGTTGGGTACTAAATGTCAATAGACCTTTTATAAGTTCATTCAATTTTTACACATACAAGAATGGAAAAGCAAAATGACTTTCTTCTTATTTATAAGTTCAACCCTCTTTTCCCTCAACGTGTATATACGTGTATTACACGGTAATTCTAAGACCCAAAGCTTAATTTCTATTTATATAACTTTTAGAACTTTTGCAATAGTTTAGCTTTGATAAAGTTCAAATGTATGCCGACTTCTGTGTTACTAGCGTTAATTACAACAAACCTCAATAACAATTCAACACTTTTTGTTGCCAAATCTCCTTGTAAACTTTTTCAATCTTGCCGCGTTAATGTTGTTGTTATTTTTGCCAGATTTCAAGTTAAAATTTTCACTTTTTCAAAAAAAACAGTTTGGCACGGTTTCAAGCCAAGACGTAAGGGGACTCGAGTTTAATATGGTTAATAAGAAATTTGTTGCCCTGCCACATGTCCCATGAAATAAATAACTCAAAGGTGGCAAGACTCCTGCTATTTGCGTTCTTGGAAGACGTATGTCGAATTTCTCAAATATTTGTTCTTGGGATTGATGAGTTCAAACATTGTATTTCAAGATGTGGTCTGATAATCAACCCCAAATAGGTGCAATAGAGGGAATCTGACAGCTCCTCTATAACATTATGCACTAATGACTACAACGTTCACAATCTTGGTAATATATTGCTAGATTCCAAGACTTTCACCACCAGAGACCTTTTGCCTGACTTTGATAAAACGTTAGCTACAATGTCTTTTTTTTTTTTGTTTAAACATGTAATCCCATCCAAAACAAGTTAGTTGAAACTTCATTGTTGCCAGTATACCAATTTTTTTTCCTGGTGTTGTTTCCTTTGATAACAAATGACAAGCTCTCCATCACCACGCTGGTAATTGTGTTTGATTATTTTTAAGAATTAAATCCAAATATAAACTGCCATGGTGTAAACCCGGGCTGGACTAAATTTCTCGGTATATTAGATCGTCATGTCAGCCAATCTTTCCTTGATTTGTTACAATGTCTTGCCAACACTTTTTTTTAAAATCTGCTTAATTGTTATTCATTTCAGTTTGTGTGTGTAGCACTAGTCATCCTAACGACAGTTCAGCTCGCTGGGAACATCATTCTACATTTATCGGATTTTTTTATTCCTCCAGTGGATTTTTTTACACCAGCATTTAAGCTCATTAGTTTTGTAAGTGTCTCTTTAAGTTTTATTAAGCATAATGTACATGGTGTGTATCATAATTAAGATGTATCATCGCATCCTCCGGCGGCTGTGCTACTCATAAACTCGGTTTAATTGAATTTCCTGATAAACTGAACTAAGATTAGGTTAATTAGCTGTTATTATAGCAAATTACCAGTTCAGGACCACCTCGCTTTTAGCTTTTTTTATCTGCATAGATTACAAAAGGTTAATACATGTATAATGTATGTAAATGTAGATTTTTCACATCATGTATAAACATTATATTGTAGCGGAATGTCCTTAAAAATCATTTAATTTTAAATAGTACACAGGAAAGTAAGTTCTGTTAAAACTTCATAGGAGGGATTTCGTGTAGTGTCAAAATGTTTGATTCCTGTATAATTTGTTTAATATATACGAGCTCGTTAGCAAACAAACTTAAGTTTCTAAGGCGTTAAAAAAAGTTACCTTTACGCCTATGTATATAAATATTACTCATAGCAAAACTTGCTAGTCATGTTTGTCCATTTGCAGGTAAACATTGCCTGCATATCTTAAGACTTGCACTAACAATGAAATATACAGTTCTTGCCTATATAAGCCTACATTTATCTCTTCGAGAGCTACCTGGCCCAATAACCTATAAAAAGTAATCAGACAATGTCATTCGTTATAAACAAAGGCTATCAAATCTAGATAACACTATCATCACACTTGCCAGTTAAATTTCGATTATGTAGGTAAAACCTAGCTCAAAAAAACTGTACCGGAAAAGTTAATCGCTTAATAGTTCATCGACATGTTACCTTTTTAACAAAAAAATCAATATCATAAAATCCATACTGAATATGACTGACAGTTTCTACGTGCATCATAATTTTATTCAAATTTATGACTTAGCATGATCTTTTTTTAGCATGAATTTTTTTTTTTTTGAAATTTTAATTTCACAAATTACATGCATGTCCCATGAAAGATTTTGCGCAGCCTAAAATATCTTATTTTAATTTAAAGTGTAATTTAAAATGTACTTTTATAAATATCATTATACCTCTGATGACTACCTTTTTATAAGAAAAAACTCCGATGACTACCTTGGTTAAATTTTACCCCAAACGTTTTTCAGCATATATTCAATATACAAGTTGGTTTTATATCCGAGGATGGCAGATTTGAATTAAAACTAATCATGGACTTTCTAAAATTGTTTTCACCAAAAAAATCTTTTATTTATTTAGCTTTTAAAGCATACAAAATGCAAATACTAAAAAAATTATCAATATTATCAAACATTGAATTCCGTTAAAACTTCTTCAGGAAAATAAGTTTTTTTTTAACAATATTTAACAATTTTTAACAATAAATAATGAAAACATTTCAGAAAAGATATATAAATTTGGATAAATTTTGAAACAACGTTGCCTATTCATCATTGAAAAAAAAATCCTATATCTGACAATTATATGCCTGTTATCTAAAATTTTAAAGAAAACCAGAATATTGAAATCCAAATTTTAAAGATTTAAAATCTCTGGAGTGACATAGACCCCAAAGTGGTCATCAGTCATAATTTAAGTCAGTATATTTGCTTTACTTAATTTGTTTGTCTTCATTGCAATTTGCATTTTAATTTTTCTATAATGTAAACCTACAAAATGGTAAGGCGGTAGTGTTAATGAAAAGTATAACATCTGCGGTTTTATCTTCCACCTCTAGGTACTAATCCTAGTATTTACTATTCGAGAGAGAAAAAAAGGGATTCAATCCTCAGGGGTTCAGTGGTTTTTCTGGTTGCTGTTGGTGATAGCAGAAGCATTCATATATCGCAGCTTTTTAATGAAAGCTTTTCACGAGGTTGTATACCCTCTTAAATGGATAATAAGTGAGACATGGTGCTTATGTTTAATAAATGAATCCCATAACAGGAAACAATTTTTTTTGTAGACAATGTTAGTGGACGAAATTGAATTCACAATGGATGCCCTTCGTTTTCCCTTAATCTGCATGCAGTTCGTCTTAAGCTGTTTATCAGACGCTAATCCAGTGACTTATAAATCAAAAGATGGCAAATATCAAGTAAGAGTTTTGTATCAGTCCGAGATTATATATCCCATATATAATTTGTTTTCTTGTTCAGCCTTATTGAATTTTCTTCTCCTTCAAACGTTTATAGAAGGCATGTCCTGAATTAACAGCTTCTTTTCCCTCTTGGCTGTTTTTTTCATGGATTGATGGGTATGTCATAATTTATTTCATCTTATGGATGACAAAGGAATAATTCATGAAAAAGTTAGGCAGGGTACATGTACTGTAAATGATTAATCAAGTACAGTGTATATAGGTCTACAAATTTATTTTCCACGAAATGTTTCAAAGGTACCATTTCAAAAAAAAATTGCCAATTGTTATGTTATGATAACAATATAATAGATTCTCACATCTAAGGGTTAACCTACAATTTAAATTTTAAATTTCCCCGATTTCAACAATTTTTCCTGACCACCATAACCAATTAAGTTTCAATTAGGAGGATATCAAATATTCGTGCCATTAAATAGTTACACAAGTAGCCAACAAAATTTTGAGCGGGTTATAGTGCAGACGCATATATGCATTTAGATTTAAGTAAAATAATGCTAATATAAGTTGAAGGAATTTCCCGCATTTCTAATCAAAGCTGGCTAAAGATGACATCTTTTGTCACAGACTGAGATTTTTGGGAATAAAAGACAATATGTGACAGCAAATGTTGTATTTCCCTGACTTAAAAAAATGACAGTTCCCTGGCCCATTCCAGGTTTATCCAATTTTCCAAGACTGAGATCACTATTTAGTACATAAATGTTGCGACTCGATTACACAAATATACGTTTTCCAGGATGATGTTGCAAGGATACCGTGCAGATTTGAAATTCAAGAATTTATGGGTACTTAATGAACCTGACAGAAGTTCATCGATATATCCAACTTTCAATAAGCATTTGCAAAACGACATGAAAAACAAGCTAAGGTAAATTCTTACATCTTGCATTTCAGATTTCTGAAAAGCAATTTTTCAGAATTTAGTTTTTCAAAACAAAATTTTGCCCATAGAGCAGCTACACCTCCAGAAAAGGACAATTACCCAAGTTTCATTCAACAATCTGGCGAAAATCCTTCTGATTCAAAAAGCAGAAGACCAAGTATCGTCAAGGTTTTATTTCAGTCATTTGGTTGGCTTTACGTCACAGGAACATTTCTAAAACTATGTTCGGATCTCTTGCTGTTTGTCAATCCAATGCTACTAGAGTAAGTAAAACTCCATGTTGTACGGTAATACCTGTAAAAAAAATGATTACCCAAAAATGTGCTCACTGTATATATAGGTACAATATTTTGTTGTTCACTATACAGCAAACTTAAATGTAAATTATATTCCCGCTACAAATAATGTGTTGACCCTAAAGTCCTTGCAAAGAATCCCCTCTCCACTCCATCGACAGTTGTTAGTTTTATTGCCAACTATAGTTATAACACGTAGATGTAAAATACGTTTTTTTTAAGCAGTCAACATTCCACAACTGTTTTTATATACATTATTTTTTTCTTGCAGTTTATTGATAAACTTTGTTGAAAGTGATCAGCCACAATGGCAAGGGTTTGCATATGCAGGAACAATGCTTATCGTGGCCATCCTCAATTTGGTAACCATGGGAAGAAGCAGTCATTTCTGTTATTTGACCGGAATGAGAGTTCGATCTGCGTTAATTGGCACCATTTATAGAAAGGTAATTTTTTTTTATTGCCATTTGCATTTGTACGTCAATTGCCAATATGACAATACGATTGTCTTATTGGCAACGTGCGGAAATTGAAGCTATTAATCGCATTTACTTTGATCTCACTCAATTTGTAGGCTTTTAAAATGGTTTTATGGCAATTAGCGGCATGGTGTTATTATTTGAGGGCTGCAGGGGGGTTGTTAACTCGATAAGTAATAACTGTTTGATATTGCTCAGAGCTCTGATCAAATTATAAAGTAAAAAAGCTCTTAAGGAATTTGTGGGGAGTCTGAGGTCAAGAAACCTTCATTTTATTGCCGATGTTTTAGATGCATTTACCATATTGTTTATATTTGTCAAAAATTCATAAATGCCAACTGCTGCACGTATAATATTATTTTATGACTGTTGTAACCATATGCATCCCTTCAGGCTTGAAATGGAGCCTTGTAATATATTATTAAATTCCAATGATCATTATTTTACATATTGGAGTTTATTTTCCACTTCCCTGACTTTTGTTATTATTTGATTTTTATTAATTTTTTTAAAAAAATCAATGTGATAACTTCACTATAAAGACTCAATTGATTCGTTAATAGTTAATCACCAGTTAATTCTAATCCTCTAATGTTGCAAATAGCTATATTTTCTTCGGCTATAAAATGTGTTAATGTGTCATTAGAGGGATTGCGCAGCTTTCCTTTTATCATGACAACATTGGCAGCTTTTTTTTTGCCAATGCGCATGCGTGGGGACGGTCGACGTTAATGGGTTTGTGGTTAAGGGGAAATTACAATTTCATTAGTTTAACGTGATACCACAACGTCTTTGAGAAGCATAACGATTTTTACTGCGCATAACTTATTGATGCGCATGCGTGATAGTGTGTTTATCGTTCTCGTTAAGATTAAAGGAAACCTGCTCAGTCCCTCTATTACAGTATAAATTACTTTTTTTAAATATTGTTAAGTCAACTTGTAAACTTTTCCATTGATACATTGTAGGCTTTGAGGTTGTCCAACAGTGCAAAACGAGATTACACGTTAGGAGAGATTGTCAATTTGATGGCAGTGGATGTCCAAAGAATGATGGATGTTGTCGTTTATTTTAACCTTATATGGACAGCTCCTGTGCAATTTTCCATTGCCTTGTATTTGCTCTGGTTGCAGTTAGGTCCAGCAGTTTTAGCTGGAGTCGGAGCATTGATTTTGGTAAATGTCATAACATTTGCCATGGTTGGATATACTAAAAAGCTTCAGGTTGGTGTAGTATACACACATTTGCAATTATTCATTCGCAATACATAATGTATTGCAAAGTGCTAAAAACAAACAATTTCTGTTTTATAGATGCAACAGATGAAGTTGAAAGATCATCGAATAAAATTGATGAATGAAATCTTAAACGGAATAAAGGTTGGAAAATATTATCTATTGGACTATCATTTATTTCAACCCACTTATTTTTTTTTTTATTCATATACTGTTTATCAGGTATTGAAGATGTATGCATGGGAAGGATGCTTTTTGGATTTGGTCAATTCTATTCGATCACAGGAAATTGTGGTTCTGCGCAAGTCAGCCTATTGCAGCATTGCGATGAATTTCAGTTTTATGGCCTCTTCGGTTCTGGTTGGTATTTTTCAATTCAGAGCTCAAGAACTTTTCTTTGCAAAAAGCATTAAATAAAATGTTTTTGTTGTTGTTGCAGGTATCATTGTCAACATTCGCTACCTATGTCTTGATGGACAGTAAAAATGTTTTGGACGCCAATAAGGCTTTTGTATCCCTGTCATTATTCAGCGTTATGCAAACACCAATCATGCTAATGCCCATGGTTATAATGACTATGGTTCAGGTAATATATGCATTTTCTTTTTACAAACAAACTGTATTCGGTCTATAAATCTTCTTATAACTACATTCATGGATTTTAGGCGACGGTGGCAATCAAAAGAATTGGAAATTTTTTGATGAGTGAAGAGATTGATCCAGATGGTGTCCAACATGTTCACGATGAAAGTAAGAAATGCATATTTGCACGTTTATGATAATTTGGCATGTTTGTTTTTGATCATTGTCACGAGTTTGCAAAATGAAATGGATTTTTTCACATATCTTGTTGCGGTGTTGCTTTTTTTTTATAACGCCGTAGCTGCATTTAATATTCATGGAGTGTGCTGTATTTTGTTTCATTCAGAATACTCAATTATTCTTGAAAATGCCACATTCTCTTGGGGTCCTGAAGAGCCTGCAGCGCTCACTGACATTAATCTTCAAATAAAGCGTAACGCCTTAGTGGCCGTAGTTGGCACAGTCGGTGCAGGAAAATCTTCTTTGATTTCTGCAATTTTGGGTGAAATGGACAAGTTGCACGGAAAAGTTCTCACGTCTGTAAGTATATACTCCTTTGAATAACAAACGTTTCACATCAGACACGCTCGGCACACAAAAAATGTCCTCGCTGGAATTTAATAATTTACAGGATTCTCTCGCGTACGTTCCCCAACAAGCTTGGATTCAAAATGCCACCCTGCGAAACAATATTCTTTTTGGAAAATCCTACAAATCGACATTTTACGAGCAAATCTTGGAAGCATGTGCTTTGAATCCTGATTTGGCAATATTGCAAGCGGGAGACCAAACCGAAATTGGAGAAAAAGTAACAAGTGCATGCTATTGTTTTTCTTCCATTCGATTTCATATTTTTCGAAAAATGTATAGGAGTGAATCAAATGTATTTGTTGGTTTAGGGCATCAATCTAAGCGGTGGACAGAAGCAGCGCGTGAGCTTGGCACGAGCTGTTTATAGTGAAGCTAACATCTATCTATTTGATGATCCCTTAAGTGCTGTGGATGTTCATGTTGGGGGACATATTTTTGAAAAAGTTCTCGGACCCAACGGCATGTTGAAAGACAAAGTAATAACTGCTGTCATGCCCAACTGTTTTACCACATTTATATCCGCATTTGAACTGGTGCTTAAATCTTGTCGCCATCTATTTTATTTTGACAGACAAGAGTCTTGGTGACACATCGCATTACTTACTTGCCTCAGGTGGATTACATTGTAGTAGTTAATGGTGGCACCATATCCGAAGTGGGAACATACAAAGAGCTGCTGGATAGAAAAGGCGTCTTCGCTGATTTTCTGATGACGTATTTGGTTAATTCTGAAAATGATGAAGATGAAGACCAAGGTAAGAATTATAAAGATCTTTGGAACAGATATCATTTACTGCAATGTTGTTTCTTATTAATTGCACATGATTTTAATAAATAGTATGTATTATTCCTATTCAGAGTTGGGAGAAATAAAAGAGGAAATTTTGACCAAAATCGGATCACCTGATCCTGAAACAGCATTAGCGAGGTAATAATTTCTCAAAATCAAAACGAAAATGTTGTGATGTTGCTTCATTGCATCATTAGAGGGATTGAGCATTTATCCTTTAACCTTGACGACATTGGCAGCACTGTTTTTTTTTTTCCAACGCGCATGCGTGGGGTTGACGTTAATGGGTTTGTGGTTGAGGGCAGACGACAATTAGAGGGATTGTGCACACTCCCTTAATGTTAACCACATTGAGAGCACTGTATGTATTTCCAATGTATTCTCGTTAAGGTAAATCAGTTGACGGGGCATTAAGGGAGGCGTGCTCAATCCATCTAATTTCATTAGTTTAACGTGATACCACAACGTCTGAGGAGCATAACGACTTTTACGGCGCATAACATATTGAGACGCATGCGTAATTAATGCTATTTATAGGGGAACAGTGCGTTTAACTATTTTTATATCAAATTGCAGATCTCTAAGCACATCTCTAACTAAACACGATATAGTCCATTCCCCCGAGAAAGCAACAAAGGGCCAACTTTCACGGTTACAAAGTAGAAAAGATGATATGGAAATGAGCACAGGAGGTTTGATAGCTGCTGAAAGTTCTGAAACTGGCAAAGTAAAATTATAGCAGTTTGCTTGATTTATAAATTTTTAATGTAAGATCCGAATACAAGCGTCTCGTTCTGGATTATGCAGGTTAGGTGGAGCACGTACTTTCATTATGCCAAATCCATCAACATAAAAGTGGTGTTCTTCATCTTAGTGTTTTATGTGGTGGCATATTCGTGTTCCATGGGATCGAGTATATGGCTAAGTATTTGGAGTAATGATCAACCTAATCCCGATGGAACCCAGGATATAGCTCTGAGAAATCTCCGACTTGGTGTATATGGAGCTCTCGGAATGACATTCGGTAAGCAAATTGGTATAGATACTCAAATTTATCTATATACCGTGTGTCAACTATGAATTGACCATATTTTTTTTCTCAATGAATCTAGCCATTCTTTCCTTGTTCAGTGGCGCCTTGATAATGTTTGGCTCCACCAAAGCAGCCGAGTTTCTTCATGTCCAACTGTTGTATAATATTTTACGCTCACCGATGCACTTTTTTGACACCACGCCACTCGGACGAATTGTCAATCGTTTTTCCAAAGACGTCGACATCGTGGATCTTACCATTCCACAAATAATTCAACAATGGCTGAGTTGCTTGTTTCAAGTCTTTGCAACCATTGTCGTTATCAGTATTGGAACGCCAATTTTTCTGGCCGCAGTCTTTCCAATAGGAATCTTGTATTATTTTGTCCAAGTAATTTTTTTTTTAATTTCCCTGGTTGAAATAAATATACTGATATCAGTAAATTCTATAATGATATTAGTTATAGTATACACAAACTGATAACATTCTGGAGCTATACAGCATAGTGACATCAGTAGGCAATGTTTAACTGATGCCAGTATACCCCATACCAATATCAGTGTAAATTATAGTTTCATCATTATACTACAGTTAAATATGAACTGTTTGACTGACACCAGTATATCATACTGATATCAGTGTCCCAATGATCAGTATAAAACTGATTACTGATATCAGTATATTTATTTCGCCCAGGGATTGCCATTGTTCTGAACTATACCAGTAGAAAACACATGTTGCAGTATTCGTTTTAGACTGATTGAATAAGTTGTTACAAGACTGTAATTTTTTCCTATTCTAGCGATTTTATGTAACCACTTCTCGTCAATTGAAGCGGTTGGAGTCAGTCACAAGATCACCAATTTATTCACATTTTTCTGAAAGTGTGGCTGGTGCTGCTACAATCAGGGCCTTTAGGCAGGAAGAAAGCTTTATTCAGCAATCTGAATTAAGAGTTGATGAAAATCAGCAATGTTATTATCCCAACATAATCTCAAATAGGTGAGACGATAATTCCCAAATTCTTAATAGATACAATGCGAAAGATCTTAATTACCTCTTTTATGAAATTTAGATGGATCGCCATTCGTCTCGAGCTGATTGGGAACTTATTGGTTTTTTGTGCAGCTTTATTTGCAGTTTTAGGAAGAGATACCCTTAACCCTGGCTTGGTGGGGTTAACTGTTAGCTATGCCTTATCGGTAAGAACTTATATTTTTTTCATCTATTTTTTCAGTAATGCATTACAGATGAATTGAAAGGTTATAGCAAACTAATGGTGATTAACTTACTTTGACTAACAATTTCTTTCGAATTTCTTAGATAACTTTTCTACTTAATTGGGTTGTCAGGATGACTAGTGAACTTGAAACTAACATTGTTGCAGTTGAGAGAATCAAGGAATACACAGCAACACCTACTGAAGTATGCATGATGCCAAAAAAAAAATGAAGCTATATACCATTAAGGAAAATGCCTTTCGGATCACTTGCTCATTTTTATAACTCGTTCATCTATATATAACAGGCAGAATGGTTGAAACCAGAATACCAACCATCTGCTGGATGGCCATCAATGGGCGAAATCACGTTTGATCGATATTGTACTCGTTATCGAGAAGGTTTGGATCTCGTCCTTAGAAAAGTGACATGCAATATAAAGAGCGGTGAAAAGGTACGCCAATTTATGTCCTATCAAAAAGCATGAGCATCTTACAATATTATTCGATATTGAATTTTTTTTTTTTAATAACACGATTTCAGGTGGGCATTGTTGGTCGTACTGGAGCTGGGAAATCATCCCTTACTCTGGCCCTATTTCGAATCATTGAAGCGGCAGGAGGTGCCATTTTAATTGATGGCATTGAAATTGCCAATCTTGGATTGCACGATTTAAGATCGAGGCTCACTATCATTCCTCAGGTTGGTTGGTGTGTGCCATTAGCTACAAAGTTATCTGTTCTGCGATCCAAATCTTTTGTCTTTTTTAGGACCCAGTCTTATTTTCGGGAACATTGCGAATGAATTTGGATCCTTTTGACACTCACTCTGATGAGGAAATCTGGCAAGCTCTGGAGCTTTCTCATCTTAAGCCATTTGTTTTATCGCTCACGGATTGCCTGTTACACAGCGTAGCCGAAGGTGGTGAAAATCTAAGGTAAACTCCATAGTTTTGAAGAAGGCTTCAATGTGAATATTTTGAATAACATTTTTTTGTAATGTCTTGTTATAGTGTTGGGCAACGTCAGTTGATATGCCTGGCACGAGCATTACTCAGGAAAACTAAGATACTTGTACTGGACGAAGCAACAGCGGCAATAGATCTAGAAACCGATGATCTCATCCAGGCAACCATTCGTGAGGAATTTGCAGACTGCACAGTGCTTACTATTGCACATAGACTTAATACGATTATGGACAATGACAGGTAGAGTAATTGCAAATGAAATTTTAATGGCTAGTTGTTGTAGCCTTTAATTAAATCTGTGTCTTCAAGAGATTTCACATCAAGATTTATGTTATCTATACTTTTCAGAATAATGGTAATGGATCAAGGCATCATCAAAGAATTTGATTCGCCAGAAGTATTACTTCAAAACAAATCCTCAATATTTTATGGAATGGCCAAAGACGCTGGACTTGCTCATTCATAGCAGTAGATTGCCTACTGATTGGGCAATAAAAAAAACCAAAGAAGTACATTAGCCATAAACAAAAGCCTACTTAAGTGATCGTGCTTTGAGAGATGTATGCGGCCTCCATCACTTCAAGAATGTGAATTCGTCCATCCTCAAAGGCCTGTTGGAATTCTGTTCGGTGTTGTTGATGAGCTGTTGCACTTTAATGAACGATTTCGATGGAAGATTCTGTTGTCAGAAAGTTTACTAATTAAAACTGATGGAGACATTTGCGACGGACCACAAGTGTGAGATGCGGCGCTTTTGTTCGTAGCCATTGATTTTCCTTGGATGTTAACGTTGTAACAATGAAGATGAAAAGATAGCAACACATGCAGTTCTAAATCACTGAAGGTTTAATGCCCTGGAATTAATTCTTCAAACAAAGGTGCAGATCCCCATGACAACATTGTCACAGAAGAGTGCCTGCAGCCGGATATCAAGAATCGAAAGAACTGTTTGGCTCTGCGCAATATCAGCAACCCAGACGTTCAAACCAAAATGTGCTGTGCTAATCGAAAACAAACACAAACTGTTCGTTGATATGTTAAAGGGGTCTAAATTTAATTTGCATCAGCCTTTAAAACCAATTGGCTGATTAATGAAAATGTCCACCATTTTGAGTTTTCTACTGAATAACCATGTAACTGCTAAACTTTTAGCAACCCTGTACATATTGCTCCTAATAATAAAATGTGGCAAATATGCCAAGATTATCATTAACTGTCATGGTTTTTCTTGCATTTATACACATATAGATAAACTAGAAGTAAATAGCATGCAAGCCCTAGTTAGTTAAGTGTAGGCCTACTATATATAAGTGTATTTTTTAACAACTTGGTATACTTTGTTATACATATGTACTTTTAAGTACATTTTACAGTAAAGTGTACTTGATTTTCAGTTAGTATATACTAAGTGCACTTTTTTTAGTGCATTTAGTATACTTAATATTCAGAAAAGTATACCAAGTACACTTAAGATTTTGACTATATAGCAAACCAGCCAATCATCATTTGCATAAAATTAATGCGGAAATTTATACAGAAAAAAAGGTTTATACTTTTGTTGGTAGAAATTATTTATGTTGCTTGTCCGTCTTAAATTCAGACATTTCATCTCTTGTTTATATTCCAGTCTGAGGCTATATATACATCGATAGCTATAATGGTGAACTACATGCATATATGATGTCACGACGAGAACAAAATTTATTAATTACAAATCCATAGTGTTTAAAAAAAATGATACATGATATAGGACACATTTGCACTTGCACTTCTGCTGAACCCATTTATTTTTTAGCTTTAATATATAAATTATGAACTTCAGCACATCGCATTATAGCGTTCTGATATTTTTATTTCGATTTCATTAATGACTAAATGTACAACATGTACTTTAAAGCTTGGCCTTAATAGGTTGTTCTATGGTCTAAAATTGCTTTGAATGAAATCCAATCATACAAGACATCACATTTCATTAAAACAATAACTGACCTTTACTCGAAACTGTCGAAATCCATAGTGTAAGAAAATTAGGATGTCTTTAATTTCCCTCTATAACCAGCTATAGTTATCAGGAAAATACTTCTGCAGGATATCCATAAGATATTGTTAGGCATATCCTTTGCATCTAATTTTGGCCAAGAATTTTGAATTTAATAAAAAAGTATAGCTTTATAAAACCATCAGTGTCTAGCCCCCTGGGAAATTTCATAATTGCAAACAAGTTTCATCCTGCATACTACATGTACTTGCATGTAGACCCTTGAAATCAAGCTTAGTCATAATTGGCTGATGTAAAGAAATTTAATAATAGCTCGATGACAATTGCGAATTGGTAATTTCCAACAAGAATCGGTTGTGTAATGCATTTTGTGAGGTACACATCTGCACAGTCATGGTCGACCAGAAAAGTTTTCAATTGAATAAGAACATTTAAATTAATAATTGATAGCATTCGAAGAACAATGGAAATATGACTACAGTCGATCCAACTGTTTACTATACAAGTAAGTAATCCATAGATGAATTTAATTCCCATGATCTTTATGGGAGTATCATCTCGATGAAATATTATTTTACATAAACCCTCGTCATCGTTTGATTATCACATCAAGTTCACAAGTGCAGATGCTTGACATCGAGCTAATTCGACCAGAATTAAGCGTGTAATTCCTGGTGGCTTGCTTTCCTGACCAGTGCAACTCATTTAGGGTCATGGTATTAGGCAATCCTAGACCTACAATCCCTTGATGCTATAAATGCTTAGTAACCTAGGTCCTATTCCAAATAATTGGTCATTAAATGTAATCTTTCTGTACTTGCTTCTGCAATGCATATACACTTAAGTGCAATCTTTCTGAAGGATAACAAGGCCATTGCAATTAACGATACATCAACGGCTTTAATTTACCAGGGGACATTTAGCTACTGAGATCCGTTAATGCATTTCCGAGTAATTGATGGTTATCATGGTGACGTTTTGCATGATATGGCAGCACATGAATTTGCGCTTAAGCTTATTATGGGTCAAAATGTCAAGAGTCTGCAACATATATTAGATCATCGGTTATTGTAGCAAATTTGCAATAAAAGCAAACTGTATAAGATTTTTAGTAAACAGTTCATTGATCCGTGGTGATCTTGATGAAATTATACTATTTCAGCATGTAAATTAGGCACAACCCTAGCTTGTTTCCAGAAAACCTTCAGGTAGCAAGCAGTCAAGGCCAAACTGTGTTATAAAAGGAAACGTATTTCCGCCTTTGGGAAACGTTATAATATGCACAATTTGCAGGAATGACGCACACCTACCCATTTGTGTCTGAGGTCTCCTAATCTAGACTTGAGATAATGCCAAATGCGCTTGCACTTTATTGTATTCAACACTTTTATTTATATTGCTAAATATAAGCTTTGCAGCTCTGGGATTTTTTTCTCAACAAAATTCGGCATCAGCTATGCAAAAAAATATATACAGTACATATAATGTATATATTTTTTCGGAAGAACTATGCACCATAGTGCATACATTTGCAAAAATGCCATCTGCATATTTAACATAAAAATAAATTTCTATGTCCAAGCCTTGAGAAATATGCTAATGGAATTTGTTTGCTGACAGTAGGGTACTGAGCTGAATTAAATTAAAAAAATGATAATACCCAAATCTTATATGCATTAATTTTATTTTCAGATATTTATAATCTTCAATCTCAGGGTGGCCACATAATTTTCAATTTCCCTGACTTTCCCCTGACTAAAATCCAAATTTCCCTGACCAAAACTTACTCGCTAATGCATATCAAATTTTTTGTCATAATGAAAAATAAAATAACAATCGCAATTAGAAGCTTGGTAAAACATTAGATTTTGTTAAAAGTCTAGCTGGATTAAAAAATGTTTCCAAGGAAGGGAAAGCTAAATTTGAATAAAGAATTTGGTGCTGTTGAATTTTATCAAGCAAATTTCAAAGAATATAAAAAACCCAGTATTATCAACCTCAAAATAACTGCTGTATGTTACACAGGCATTTTGCTTTTTTTTTTTTTTGGTTAAATTTCCCTGTTCACTCACAAACTTCCCTGACATTCCGCTGACTTCCATGACCACTTTTTTTATTTTTCCTAACTTCCCCTGACTTAACTGACCTGCGGCCACCATGAATTTCATTTTCTTTGAAAACTTACAAAATGTGGAAGAACCAGAAATTGTTCATAAAAGCCACGGGTAGATGAAATTCAATTACATTTTTCAAAAAAATCAATTTAGTGGATGAAGCCAATAAATAACTCAATGCACAAAGTCTTCCTTCCTTCCTTTAATTATCACCTCCAGTTGCATTATACAACAACCAGCACTGCCTTAAGCCAGGAGCATAAACCAGTACACGTAGAAGAAATAGGTCACCCTACATGTATATCTCAAACGCTTTGAAAACGGGCACTTAATTGGTATTATGGGCGCGTGGTGCCACTTAAAAAGTGTCGGGGGAATTAAGGCAGAGCTTAGCAGTTCTGTAAGCATACTTGCTGGTACAATTAAAACGTGTCATTATTTCGAGATTCTCGAACCCCCCCTCAAAATAAGACGACAAATTCAAGATTGAGAGAAACTGGCCTTGAATGGCTGAAAAATAGTTCCTCCTTGGCCGTAGAAAAAACAGTCAAGTCATCAGCAAGTGCTGCGCCTTGCCGATAAGAACATGTTTTACGTTCCCCCAGTAACGTTGCTGCAATCTATGCTCTTTACAGCCTTGTTCATTTTAGATAAAAGGGACGAACAATCATCACCAGCTTCCTTCGATCTCTATTCCTCTGGCCATCCCTGATGTCCCCTGCCTCCCAAAACAGCCTGCAGTCAAGTCCCACCTGAAGAGCCCTGTCTTGTTCACACCTCTGCAGGAGTGACTTTTTTTATTTCATGTCCATTTCGACCCGTTGCATCATAGATCTATCACACGCTTGACTTGCACCACACTCCTTCCCACTCTCTCTGCATTGGCTCAATCTTCTCCAGCACAAGTGGATTGAGCGGGTGTGAGCCAATGTGCCAAAACCAGAACTAAAACCGTCGACTCCGGTGCAGTTTCGGGGCTTCCATACCACATTATATGCATGCGGTTTCGCGAGTGCCTCGGTGTGTGCTATTTTTTATATGGAATTTTAAATGATGTTGGTGCAGAAAATCGAGAAATTGTGCGGGGGAGAAGCGTTCTGGGTAAGTCCATTGCTGCTTTATTTTTGTTTTTAACTGCTGTATGTATACCTCGTCGGAAATTAATGTCGACTATATCAAAAGCTTGCGTCAGGCGAAATAAGCATTTTCTATGTTGGGCCCATTTTGCCTCTCGATACGATATTGATTTTCATTTCGAGGCACGTTTTGCAGGGCCTCAAAGTCTCTCTTATACATTGCTCTAGCCTCGACAAGGATGCAAAAATGCACCACCTTCTCGATTACAGTATGTTTTTACAACATCGCTAACATATCCGCAATCTGCGTTTGGTCCATCAACCTAAATATAAACGAATAGGTCGTTTGGAGAGTTTGGTCTCCAAATCCTATGGCTTCAAAAACCAATTTTAGTATTTCTTAAAGCGTTGTCATTTAATTATAATAACACAATTTGGATAAATGATTTTTTTTTTCGGTTTTTCCTGCATGACATGTTTCTTGGTCTTGCCTAACAATATCGTGTCAGAATGGCACTAGTGATAATGATAAATACATTATAAACGAATAGGTCGTTTGGAGAGTTTGGTCTCCAAATCCTATGGCTTCAAAAACCAATTTTAGTGTTTATTAAAGCGTTGTCATTCAATTAATAACCCAATTTGGATGGATGATTTTTTTTTTTTCGGTTATTCCTGCATGACATGTTTCTTGGTCTTGCCTAACAATATCGTATCAGAATGGCACTAGTGATAATGATAATGTAGAACCCGTCATTCAACATCTGCTAATCCATGACACGTAATCGTTATAGATGCAATATTTTTTAGCATTAAAAAGACATTACTGTACAAGAGCGGCGTTGACTGAGCACGTCTCTTTATTCTTGTGGAAACGTGAATAAGTGGTTATAATGAATTCGTGTCTGTCAGTTGATATCAAAGACAAGGCTGTAGCAACCCACGTGAACCACCAAACTTAATATATAGTATATGACAGGGCACTTATTTCAACTTTCATAGTGCAATGTCACGCAATTGATGCAAGAACATTCGAAATCGTGGGATTACAAAAGAAATATTAGTTTGCCATCCCTATATATATAGTAACAAAATCTCATTGTATGATACCTCATTGCTTATGCATGAGATTCTGGAACATCTCATTATTATCCCAATTTAATATTATACATTTTGTTGTTTATGTTCTTATTAGAGTGAGATCTCATAGACTCATAAAATATATAGTATTAAGGGACTCATGTCATACAATAGAATTATTTTCATACTTGGATCAGATTGGAGTCCATATGTCTCACATACATGTACTCTCATTGTATTGGAACGCTTAAGTTATGATCTTTCTAAAATGATTCATGCAGCTCTAAATTACACTTAGTATAAATTGCTCATACATGTATATTTAAATTAATATTTTTACACCAGTTTGCTGATGAACTGTTCTTACAGCAAACCTTTTTGAGTAAATTCGAAGGAAACTGAAAATCTTCATATTTTTAAAATATGGAAGGGAATGATAAATTCTGTAAATGGGCTATCAAAAACCGAATTTGAAGATGGACTACTAAGATTTAACATGCTGCTTATTATTTATTCTAGCAGATAAAATTTTGTTCAAATATATACATTTTATAGCTGTGTTAGCTTGTTTTATAATACATGTACATGTATATTATTTATTCAAACTGATAAAAATTATGTGGAGTTTCAATATCATGGAGCAGGCATTCCTGTATAGACCTGTATACAAATTCTATCCCAACTTCATCTGGTATTGTGTGCAGGATAGCTGTCTAAAATTCGGTGAAACTAATAATTCTTATCTCCTTGTATTTTTCTTCGGACTTAATATTACACGTGACTTAACTACATACATGTATGGTCGTAAAATAAACAGCACCAAACACAAAATTTTCGGTTTGAAGTGCATATTTGATTTCTTTATTTGACTGAAATGCTATAGAAGATTTGTACTTTGAGTTAATGCCATTGGGCTTAAAACCGCATATTCACCTAAATCTACAAAACGTTCTTGCCATCAATTTATTTTATTACATTTTAAATCGAAAATGGAGTTGTGCAATACTTTTTTTTATTTAGCACACATCATCACATGCAGATTATATTTACCATTTTATAAAAAAATGAGATTTAACCTTTTTATGGTAGGCCTATATTTTACATATAGTTCCAAATGTTTTTTTAAGTTTGATGTTATCCACACATTCTCTAAAACAGGATAGTCATAATTTTCATACCAAGAACTACTACCATGGTCCAAATAGAGGATGTTAGAAGGAGAAGTCAATAAACACATGTCAAAATGAGCAAAAAAAACGAAAATTGAAAATATCATAGCGGGAAATTTTCCTGTCGGGATTGGAAATCTATAATTGGAACCTATAATCCCATGTCGAACACCTTAACTTCTGTGCTATACTGCAATTGCACAAATAGAGAATGTTAGAATAAGGAGAAGTCATAGATAGGAAAATGAGCACATGCACAAAATTGAAAATACCATTGGTGAACATTGGTGTCATGATGTAGCAAAGGCTTTGTGCCGCTGAGTCGATGTTTACAGGATGAAATTCGCACATAATTTTTTTTTTAATAATTTTAAAGTTATAAAATGGGATAACATCTACAGGGTTCTCACAGAAATCTCTGAATTTTGCTGACCATCTCTTGATTTTTACAAAATGAATCCCTTTTCCTAGTGGCTAGTCCAGGTTTATCCAATTTCCCTAATAATTGCAAGATGTATGTAGAATCCTGCCAGATATAGAATTGGCCAAATTGAATACTGCGGATATGATTTATTTTAATTTGGAAAAATAGATGCCCTTCCTATATTTCCCAGTCCATTGCAAAATATGTAGGTGAAACTGCTTAATTAGCATAATGAGATGGTTTACAGTAAGTGTTAATCAAGAATAGTGATATAGGAACGCTATCCTTCAGATAACAGGTGGATGCTTCAAGTACTTATAGCCTAATCTTTAAATTAAACGAATGCAATGAGATTTAACTATATAGTTAATCTAAACATTGTTTTTCCACAGGATTATAATCTGACATGGAATACAACAAATCCGGATTTCACAGATTGTTTCCAACGCACAGTTTTAGCGTGGATTCCATGTGCACTGCTATGGCTACTGTCACCATTAGAAGTTTACACCTTTTACCAAAGTACTTGTAGTAAAAAAGGATGTATTCCCTGGACCATTCTTAATGCAACAAAAGTTGTAAGTCTGGTTTTAATTAGCAGAATTCGTGAAAAACTGAACTCAAAATAATCATTCGTTTTTCATCCTTACAGTTTGTTTGTGCAGTACTTGTATGCATAAGTTTAATCCAGTTGGGTGTTAGTATTATTGTCTACAGTTCTAATGTTTACGTTGCTCCTGTCGGCTTTCTTACACCAGGGATTGAGTTATGTACTTTTGTAAGTATCATTGGTTTTTAAAATATCATTTCAAAATTTCTCTTTAAAGAGATTCAATGTTCACGTCGTTATGGTCATGTCATATATATTTAAAGAATTTTGAATGTGTTCACGTCGTTATGGTCATATGTTGTCCCAAAAGTATTTGATCTGCCCCAGGGTCAGCTAAACATAGCAGTAACTTTAAAAATGTCAAAGTCATCTTCAAAACCACCAGATTTTGCTTAAGCCACATGAATTAACTGCACAATGACTTTGAAATATGAGTGTCATTGAATTGAATTAAATTTAGCTATATAGGTTTTAGTTTTATTGCCATTTATCATTTTGCTCAGAGTTATAGAAATGATAAGTGGGTCACAAATAAATTTTACAACAACTTATCTCAATGAAATTTTCAAAGGCTATTAAATGTCGAGTTGTAGAAACTTCAGAAAGATTCCAATAATTGCAGCAACAAAATGTTCCTTGAAATCCAAATTTGTTTGGATTAGATTCATTTAGATTTGTCAGTAAATTGGTAGTCTATACAAAATTGTTATCATTAGTTTGTGATGTTTACAAAACGTGACATGAGGCAAATGAGTAATGTGGAGAATAATATGTAAAATGGGGAAGGGAAAGTCTAACATTCACCAAAGTTTAGTCATGGGTAAATCGGCAATTTACCCAAATTTTGCGTTTCAATAAACTTTTAGATGCTGATATTATCTTTTACAATTCTGGAGAAGAAAAAAGGAATCCAGACATCAGGAGTGCAATGGTTCTTCTGGCTAGTATCAGTAATAGCAGGACTTCCCGTTTATCGGAGTTTCCTATTGCGGGCATTGAACGAGGTATGGTGCAAAATAAATTTGTTGACAGGGTCGTTTTTGCATGCCCTCGGTGCAATTCATTTGTCATGATTTGATGTGGTATTGTTGTATTTGTAAATTGTAATTGACATTTATAGAATATGACAATCGATGAGCTAGAGTATGTAACAGAAGCTGTTACATATCCACTAATTGTAGTGCAATTTGTGCTTTGCTGTGTGGCAGATGCAAACCCAATATCAGAACATTGCGAGGAGGATGAATCAAAGGTTAGACATTTGTCCAAATTGATGTGAATATGTTATACGTTTCCTTTAAAATTTTACATTAGCATTTTACATTAAATTTCACCAAATAGGAGCCTCCATGTCCAGAGCTGAGTGCTGCATTCCCCTCCTTGCTATTTTTCTCCTGGTTTGACAGGTAACTGTATTTATTGTCGTTTACAAGTTCCTAGACTATTATATTTGTAAAACTAATTCAGGGTTGTTGTTCAAATATTTTAGCATGGCTTTGCAAGGATTTCGTACGGATTTGGAGAAAAAAGATCTGTGGGCTCTCAATCCTCATGATAAGTCTCAGGCAGTATTTTCCACTTTTGACAAGTATTGGCAAAAAGATGAAGAACGTAGAATACCGAAGTAGGATTCGTTTTGCCTTGACTTTTTAATCATTTTAATGCATAATTAACACATCGTTGATTTATTTACAGATCGTTGATTAAGGATAAATATTACGAAGAACGACCTCAGTTTCTACAGGAAACAGTTGTCAACAATCCGAAAGTTACCAAGGAACCAAACGTTGTAAAAGTTTTATTTCAATCATTTGGATGGCTTTACGTGTTCGGAACAACTTTGAAATTCATCTCAGATTTGTTTTTGTTTGTCAATCCGTTGATTCTTGAGTAAGCCGTTTGAGCCCGTTGTCCTCTTCAATTATACATCATCATTAATTGTTCTCGTATAATACAAGCTTTTTTATTTTAGTTTGCTGATCAGTTTTGTATCAAGTAATGAACCTCAATGGAAGGGGATTCTTTATGCAGTCATAATGATTACAGTGGCAGTTATAAACTTGGTTATGATGGGAAGAAGTAGCCATATTGCTTATTTGGTAGGAATGCGAATCCGGTCTGCGCTTATTTCTGCCATCTACAGAAAGGTGAACTAATTTTTCACATTCTATATGCTTTGTTTTTCACATTACTTATGTATTTTGAATTTGAGGTTTCACTGATGATGAAAAAATGTATAAATTATATTCTTGTTTGATGCCACAAGAAATTCACAATGCGATATGGCTTTTGCAATAAGCTAATCAATACTTGTGTAACTGGTAATCAGGCTAGTGGAAATATCAATGTTAATGAGATCTAATAGCAAATTCTATGAACCGTAGTCAGTAAAAATAAGCTGTACATGTAAGGTTTTTTACACTTTTATGAAGCCGATTAAAGCTTTAATCCTGCTAGTGCAATAGCAATGTTATTGTCTAGTTTACTGTGTAATCTAATTACGAGTTCCTCTTTACAAAGGCATTACGGCTGTCGAGCAGCGCAAAACGGGATTACACTCTAGGAGAAATCGTTAACTTAATGGCCGTGGATGTGCAGAGGATGGTGGATGTCACCGTGTTTGTTAATCTTGCCTGGACAACACCTGTACAATTTTCCATTGCCTTATACTTTTTATGGCAACGTTTGGGACCAGCAGTATTAGCTGGAATTGGAGTCATTGTATTATTAAGTATCACCACTATTGGAACAGCTGGCTATGCAAAAAAGCTTCAAGTAAGAATGGGACATTTTCTTAGCTATGTGTATGTACTAATTTGACATGCATTCTGAATGGTTATATAATCTTAAACAGACAAATCAAATGAAGTTAAAAGATCGTCGAATAAAACTTATGAACGAAATTCTAAATGGAATCAAGGTAAGATTACATACAATATAACGCTAATGTTTGCATGAAAAATGTGCTCTAATGCATTTTTTATTATATTTCCTAAGGTTTTGAAACTGTACGCTTGGGAGACGTGCTTTTCAGATATTGTAAGCGGAATACGAGCACAGGAAATTGTTGTACTTCGTAAAGCTGCCTATTTTGGAACTGGCATGAATTTTGTGTGGATGACCTCCTCAGTATTGGTATGAAAACATTCAATTTTTAGCATTACTTTGTGATTAAATTTCTTATTGTAAAACCACATTTTTCTTAACTTTAGATAGCTTTGATGACATTTGCAACTTATGTCCTGATAGATTCAAAAAATGTATTAGATGCAAACAAAGCCTTCGTTTCCTTGTCCCTCTTTGGAGTTATGCAAACGCCAATCATGCTAATGCCCATGACCATTGTGTCAATAATTCAGGTTGGCTAAGGTTTGCATATTTGTATTTCTTTTATATTTACCTTGATATTTACTTAAAAGGGATGTTTTAAATAATAATTACAGGCTACAGTGGCATTAAAAAGAATCAAAAAATTCATGATGAGTGAAGAAATCGATCTTGATAATGTACAGCATGTGTATGATTCGAGTAAGAAACCATTAATTATCTAACAATCTTCATTTGTAATGACTTCAATTTCATGTATATTTCAATTCATTATCACTATAAATTTAGAATATCCAATTAAGGTGGAAAAAGCCAATTTCTCGTGGAGCTTACAAGATCAACCAACACTGAATGATATAAACTTAAAAGTTAAACAGAATTCTTTGGTGGCCATAGTTGGTCCTGTAGGAGCAGGGAAATCGTCATTGATATCTGCGATATTAGGAGAAATGGAGAAAATACAGGGAAAAGTTGCAGTGTCGGTAAGTAGTTGTGATTTTCAGACAGGTCTCTATAGTTGTCTACTTTTATAATGAACAATTTAATAAAACCGTTCTAGGACTCAATTGCGTACGTTTCCCAACAAGCTTGGATGCAAAATGCTACAATTAAGGATAACATTCTCTTCGGAAGGCCATATAAACCTTCATTTTATAACAAGGTGATTGAAGCGTGCGCATTAAATCCGGATCTGCAAATACTCCCTGCAGGAGATCATACCGAAATAGGTGAAAAGGTATGCACGGAATCTACCATAACGATGTATTAACTTGGACACCAAAATTCGTATAAAATGTAATAACAAGACGCATGATATGTAATTTTTTTTTCAGGGAATTAACCTTAGTGGTGGGCAGAAGCAAAGGATAAGCTTAGCAAGAGCTGTCTACAGTGAAGCCAAGATTTATCTGTTTGATGATCCCTTAAGTGCTGTGGATGTCCATGTCGGATCTCATATTTTTGATAAAGTCATAGGTGCCAAAGGAATGTTACAAGATAAAGTACGATATCCTTTTTTAAATCCAGTATGGTAGAAGATTTTCTCAAATTCCACGATTAAAATTTCTTTTATATATTCAATAGACTAGAGTTTTGGTAACACATCGCATTACATATCTCCCGCAAGTGGATAACATAGTTGTAGTCAGCAATGGTAGCATATCAGAAATCGGCACGTACAAAGAACTTTTGGACAGAAAAGGAGTGTTTGCTGAATTTTTAATCACGTACTTATCAAGTCCAGATAATGATGAGGAAGAGACTGAAGGTAAATTCGGTTTAAATGATTTAGTAATGTATTAACAATTTGACAAGATTTTCATTTAATGAAATACTTGTAGGAGTGGGGCTGATCAAAGAAGAATTGCTAACAAAGATTGGATCTGCAGAAAGAGATACATCGTTTTCGAGGTATGACGGCAGACGAGAAGCCGTGAAACGAGGCCCGAATAATCAATTTAGCAACATAACTGCAACGCATACAACAATTTATTTCAGATCCATGAGTCGATCAGAACCTTCTGATGGAACGATAGTCTCAAAACATGACATGGCTACCTCAACTAGCACCACATTGACCTCATCTCAGCTTTCCAGAAGTCTAAGTACAAAAGATGAGCAAGCGAATCATCCAAATGGCACTCTAATTCTATCTGAGAGTGCAGAAACTGGCAGAGTAAATATGAATTCGTTTAAGCTATAAGTGGTAATCAGCCACATGTGTATTCTCACTGGTAGAGCCTAATTAACAATTTTCTAAATTCTAAATTTCCAGGTGAAAATGGATACTTATTTACACTATGCGAGATCAATCAGCTTCAGAGTGGTTTGTTTCACATTCATGTTCTACGTTGTTGCCTATGGCTGCTCCATGGGTTCCAGTATTTGGTTGAGCATGTGGAGCAATGATAAACCCAATGAAGATGGGACCCAAGATGCTGCACGCAGAGACTTACGCCTTGGAGTGTATGGAGGCCTTGGCATTACGTTTGGTAAGTTGGGACAACTCCCATTTATTTTAACCATTCTGATCAGACAGTTTGACAATTTAAGTATCCATCTTGATATCATGTATGTATTTTCAGCTTTGCTCACTTTCTGCAGTGGATTGATTATAACTTACGGCACCACCAAGGCTGCCGAAAAACTGCATTCCAAGATGTTGTACAATATTGTGCGTTCGCCGATGTCGTTTTTTGACACCACTCCAATTGGCCGCATAGTTAATCGCTTTTCTAAAGATGTCGATGTCCTCGATCTAACTATTCCCCAAATCCTGCAAATGTGGATGGGAACGCTGTTTCAAATTTTAGCCACTATTGTGGTAATTAGCATTGGAACACCCATTTTTTTAGCTGCGGCTTTGCCAAACTTTGTTCTCTACTATTTTTTACAGGTAAGGGAATTGGTTTTATTCGTGGAAAACGAACTATATTCTGCTTGAACAAGGCCACGATGGATTTGTATTTAAAAGCCAACTAAATAATAAAATTGTATTTCCATTATTCTAGCGCTTTTATGTAGCAACATCGCGCCAGCTCAAACGCCTCGAGTCCATCACACGTTCACCAATATATTCTCATTTCTCCGAATCTGTTGCTGGAGCTGCCACCATACGTGCATTTGGGCGACAAGAAGATTTTATTTCTCAGTCTGAAACCAAAGTAGATGAAAATCAAATGTGTTACTATCCCAGCATAATTTCCAACAGGTATCGTAGAGTTGAAAATGCAGTCAATTGCTACAAATGTGTTATTGCGAGTCACATTTTGCAATTATCCCCAACAGATTTAATTTAAAGAGTTTTTTTTCCTTGTTTAGATGGATTAGTATTCGACTAGAGCTCATTGGCAATGTGTTAGTATTTTGTGCAGCATTGCTTGCTGTTATAGGACGAGAAACGCTCAATTCTGGACTGGTTGGATTGACAGTCAGCTATGCACTTTCTGTAAATATTACTCACTTTTAGGTTTAAAAAGTGATACATATATGCCATGTGATTAAATGTAATTTTATTTTAACACCTTTATCAGATAACCGCTATGCTTAACTGGGTTGTGAGATTGACAAGTGACCTTGAAACTAATATTGTAGCAGTGGAAAGAATTAAAGAATACACCTTAACTCCGACCGAGGTATATACAATATAATTCATATATTCCTATCGTCTTTGTCAATGATCCATAATTATAAATGAAGCTTTGTAGGCAGAATTACTGATACCGGAAAATAAACCAGCCATCGGATGGCCAACTCTTGGGGAGATTACCTTCGAACGTTATTGTACGAGGTATAGGGAAGGTTTGGATCTTGTTCTTCGACAAGTAACTTGCAACATCAGGAGTGGAGAAAAGGTAATGACGAAATGAGAAAATATTGCGTACTGTGCCCATCCCAGATGGGACTACATGTGTATAACAACATTTACCCTTGTCCAAGACTAAGCAATGTTTGTCTTGATTTAAGGTTGGAATCGTAGGAAGAACTGGTGCCGGGAAATCATCCCTAACCCAGGCCCTTTTTCGAATTGTTGAAGCAGCTGGAGGCTCCATAAAGATTGATGGAGTAGAAATTTCAAAGCTTGGATTGCATGATCTCAGATCTAGGTTAACAATTATACCACAGGTAAGTAACATCTTATTTGTTGCAGAGAAGCTTTTTTGCATACATTTCAATTCAAATCAGTATCCTACAGTCGACAAACAATTGCCATGTTTCAGGAGAATACTCCTTGGATAATTCCATGGAGAAATTCAATTTCATTTAATTAAATAGCCTACAGTGAAACCTGTGAATAGCGCACCCCATTGCGCTGGAGGGAGAGTGCTATTTGCAAGTTCCGCCAAATGGATAACCATACAACCTCGTGCCGGCTGTAAGAGTTCGCTACTTCCAGGTACTGCGCTATATAGAGGGACGCTATTTACAGGTTTAGCTGTATATCAATCGGATCATGTCACTACGTTTTACAAAAATTAAATTTATGGTTTTATAGAAAAATAACTAAAATATGGAAGGTCTCTGAAATCCGGGCTATTTTAAGATTACGATATTGTCTATTTAGGATCCTGCTTTGTTCTCTGGAACATTACGCGTGAACCTGGATCCATTCAATACCCATGCTGATGAAGAATTATGGAAGGTGTTGGAATTATCTCACCTTAAGAATTTCATTGCAACTTTACCTGATGGACTAGAACACAATATTGCAGAAGGTGGAGAGAATTTAAGGTATAATTAGTCTTTGGAGTCAACGGAATAATGTTTGGCATTTCAGTTAACTTCCATGTGATAACCCTCTATTTTCCATACAGTGTTGGACAACGTCAATTAATATGCTTGGCCAGAGCTTTGCTGAGGAAAACAAAAATTTTGGTTTTAGACGAAGCCACTGCAGCTGTAGATCTTGAAACGGATGATCTAATTCAAGCAACAATACGCAAAGAATTTCAGGATTGCACAGTTCTCACCATTGCACACAGAATCAACACAATTATGGACAATGACAGGTAAGAGTTTTTCGTTTTAGCATATGTAAATATTAACTCTCCTCATTCCTAATGTATTTTTTTTTCCTCAGAATTATGGTACTGGACCAAGGTGTCATAAAAGAATTTGAATCTCCAGAAACACTGCTACAAACCAAATCATCCATTTTCTACGGAATGGCAAAAGATGCCGGTTTAGCATGATCTTTACTATATCAAAAAAGACTTAATACGGACACTGAAGCTATTCCTTCAAGTGTCAAAGGACCAAAACATGTCTTCCAAGAAGTTGTACAGAGAGTAAGGAATGTTATGGTAAATGTAAGTATTAGTTCCATCGGTAAAGTATTTTATACACGGAATGATGGAAACAAATCAAAACTCCATATCAAACAAGCTGTATCAGCCATAATGAACCAAGTGGTTAAACATGAAGAGTAAAAGTGCTTCATCATACTTAACAGTGGGATATAAATTGCAACAGTAGTACAAATGATGACTGCCTCCAGAATTCCCTTTTCACATTTGGTTGCAACGGATTTCACCAAATTAGTGATGGGGTGTCAATTATATTTCAAATTTAAATGAAGAATCGTTAAGTAGGCTACTATAAAACCATTCTTTGATTAACTAATGAACTTGTGCAACATATGTGCAAAATGACCTTGCATATGCATGTATATATATTCACCTTGTGCAACTAAAGAGCTGCTAAACTGTTATTCAATCAGTGTAATGGGGATCAATTTTTAGAATGATTTTTTATGTCATATCTCAAAAAACAATAATCAAATTTAATTAAACATATCTAATAACGCAGTTTAAAATGTTGGCATTCCTTAAATTATAGCATAATAGCTATAACAGAGAAAATGTAATCTGGTCCTTTCCTTTAGCCTATTCAACCAAATCATCGATCAATGCTTAAATAATTATGTAGGCCTACTTTATTTCTCCTGTTTCTTATGGAACGGTTTAGCAATTATTCAAACGTTATTTTCTCCATTTAAATATACTAGAGAGCTTCTTTTAAAGAAATGTGGATTGTGTTCGAGCAAAAAATATTTATAGTGCAAAAACAATCATTTTATACGAAATAATTAATTCGACAAACATACATGTAATTAACTACATTACTTAATAATATTTTCATGTTGCATTGTTGCTTTCTTATTAATTGTTGCTGGTTGCTGAGCTTGTCCACATTAATATAAAATTCACGATGTCGACCTGCAAATGCTTTCGTTGTCATGCATAGTAGAACGTGCACTTACATAATTTCCATGAATTTATATCGAGTATGGAGTTTCATTGAATTGTAGTAATAACTATTTGTGATTGTCAACAAGCTTGTCATAAACATCTACGATGAAAATGTTCGTTTGCATTCTCTATAGTTATTCGTGGTAACTAGTGGTAAGAGTAGTTAAGGCACTGCAAATTGTAACCAATGAATGAGAAATTCATTGCATGATGCATTTTTGTTTTAATATTTACAAGTTGAAACATTTCGTAAACTGGACGCTGATTTAAAAAGAAATGAAAATAACTAAATCACTTTTATTCTGAATTCTCTGTATATTTTATAACTAGTCAATTGCGCTTATTAAAAAAGAAATTACAATAAAAATTGATATTGATAATATTTAAAGCTTATGCTGATAATATTGATTAATATTATAATAGCCTATCATTACGTCTGTACAGTCTGAAACCTATATAGATTTTTCACAATACATTTTGGAAGAGTATATATAACATCTTTTTTACAGTAGGGGCCTACAGGAAAAATAATGGAAAATGTGAAATAAGTCATTGAAGGAATTGCTACTAGCAAACATACAGTATAAATATTCCTTTTTCAACTATTTGTATATGACTCGCGTGGTAAGTTTACAATTCTCGGCCTATAAGTATATAGTTGGCTATCCTAAATTATGGTTTTACAGAAAAAAATTTCCGATTATTATGTGATTAAATGGCCCAGATCAGATCTACAAATACTTTCCATCACTTACCAGAATATTATAGCTATAGCCAACTAGGCTACATGTTACACTATTTTTGCTGGAACATATATATCACTGTGCAGTGGTAGCCTAGCTACTACATGGCCTATATAGGCCTATATACAGAGAAAATATTCCTAGTTGAAAGTACCGTTAATTATATCTCATTATAGATATAATCATTATATCTCATACCGTTAATTATATCTAATAACATAAAATGGAAATTGGTACTTAAGTATAGGCCGGCCTATATAGTAGGATTACAACGTATATATGCTTAGGGCCTATATAGATTGAAAATCAAATCGATTGTCTAGGTCCTTTTACTAGGCCTACTGTTCAATAAACCTTTTTGTGTTTTTATACTATGGTAAAAGCATTCAAACCTAAATTCCTAACCAGCTGTCTATAAGGTCCAGCCTACATGTATATAGTGCAATCCATCTTGACAAAACGATACATGTAGGCCTACGTACGCTTATATCTAAACTAATATATACGAGCAGTAGCTCTCTCTTTGGTTGTAAATGGTAGTTTGCTTGTGTATTATGCTTATTTTATAACTGTTCACTGTGGATCAGTAGAACAAATTCCCCGGTTATTTGACCAAATTTCAAATGCAGAAGATCAATCAGGATCCATGATTGTAGCTGCATGGACAACGTCAACCTCACAACCTGTTCCCAGCAGGTCATCTAGCTGTAATTCAATCCAATTAATTAGAAAATAAATGCAGCTTACCTTCTAAAATAAATGCTCGTTGCCGGCTATTGTTTTGAGTCGTGAGTTGTCCTCAAAAGCACGTGTTTACAAGGTTAAAATTGAGGATCAGGATAAAGTCGAGATAAATGAACCTCGATCAGATGCAACTGGTAAGGTCGATCTTGCTCCAAGAGGTAGCGTTGGTCGAGATGACTCGAAATTTCGAGTCGAGCAAGCTCGATCAGATTTTACGAGTTGTCGAGTTGTGATATACGATTATACGCTGTACATGTATCTCCACAATGGTATCTCCATCATCCAATTTTGGGCTTTGGGTTGCATACCAGAATAAGCCTTTTTTTTTCTAAATTGTTGTTTTATTTAATTTGTGGTTCAAGTGATAAAAAAAATGAAATAAAACGGGGCTTGATTTTTTTAAGAGCTAGAACGATTCTTAAGGGGGCGATCCCCACTATGATCCCCAAATGGTTAAGATGGGGCTGAATTTCGAGCTGTTGTTTTTCCCTTCTGTTTTTAAAATTTTTTGAAATTTTTTTTAAAAAAAAATTCTTTGAAAAATCCTTTAGGTGTGCATTGATTTCTTTA
>JAQGCC010000541.1:0-34665 GCA_034698905.1 Xestoiulus laeticollis
GACGTTGCACTGCCAGAGGGCAATTGTCGCGAACATGTTTTTGGTCCGTGGTCCGTGTGATGTGAATACAGCATAATGCAACCAGGGTTAGTTTGATGGACCCTGATGAACCCTGATGGTGGGGGCCCTTTGACGTTGTTGACTGTTATCAGCTGTTGTTAGGGGGCGCTTCCATTGTGTTCCCAGGGGTATATTACCACGTTTTGTTCATTCACATGTGACTAAGTCCCTCCGTCTTACGACTAAACTCCATTAAAAACAGATTTGTCACAAAAGGTTTGCTCGTTAACCGCCCGTTGCTATTGTAGCTCCCCCAGGTGTTCGCCGCCTTCCCCTTTCAATGCCCAACAATGGGGCCGAGGGGTCTAGGGGGCGCTCGACACACACACGCAAGCACACCCTCTGGGGGCAAATGGAGGCATTTCTAGCCACCTTCACCTCCTCCTCCTCCTCCTCCCTACCCCTGCCTGTTGGTTTTCAAATACGGTAGGAGAGTGCCCACGCCCATTGTAGTGTAGTGCGGAGTGACTGTACAACGTATACTAATTCATACTGAGCTTATTATTACAGTATATAAAAGCATGAGAAACAGCCTAAGGCGATGACACAGGTGCTTATCTTTTGTGAAGTTTGAAAAAAAAAAGTTGTTACAAGTTTTCTCGTTGACCTCTACCTACTCTTCTCCACAGTCTGGCCTTGGCCCTCTGGTGGTGGTCTATGAATAATCATGCCACTGTTTCGCAAGTCGCGGCTAATACACGAGGATAATAAGGAAGCTGCGAGGGGTCGCTCATAAACAATGTTCAAACAAACAATGAGGTCATGGAGCATGCAGATGCAATCGATGAGTGACACGCGGTGGCGCTGCTTGAGGTTAAGTTATGGTCGTTTGCTACAAATACTCGTTTTTTCGGGGTTTTTTTTAAACAAGTGACATGAAACGTGATTTAGAGTATTGGATTATAATTGAAGGGATGAGATTTGATGCCTTGGAGAATGACCAATAAAGCCATTTCTTTTCTTGATTGTAACGAGACAAGAACAAGGCGCCCCCTGGAGGGGTGGATATCATTGTTTACTAAATTACCCTATGCGAATCTTATTCTGGGTTCTCACAGTGGCACCTAGAATTGTCAGGGAAAAGTGAGATTTATTCAAACGTGGAGTTGTCAGAGAAATTGAATATATACAGTGTACAATTTTACATGGGATGGTCAGCGAGTTTCATTCTGAAAATGTCAGGGGAAAATGAGATTCCTTCTGAAAATCAGGGAAATTCACCACTATAGGTGACACCCAAAAGATGTCACAAAGTCGGTCACTGTACACAGGTGGTCACTATACAGATAATTTGTATAACGGAAATCATACATGTATAGACTAAAACCAATTTATGAAAAGTGGTCACAATGCAGAGATGGTCATTTTACCAGGTTTTACTGTACATGTACACATGATGCATCTATAGATGAGGTACTGATTTTAACATCTTTTTGCATATGATACAAAAAATTCCGTTCATGACTATTCTTTAACCTCCTAATTAAAAACTTGATTTCAATTAATTAAGAGTTTCAATTTAATGTAGCTATGACAAGGAACAAACTTTAATAGTACATGTACAGTTTGTGATCTCAAGATGAAATCATGCAGGTCTTTGTGCAATGAGACAAGAAGTTGTCATATTTTTAAAATCCCACTCATCAGGATATGGTCAGGGAAAATTGTTTTACAAACTGGAAGTAGGAAATTTAATTTTGTGTGGAAACCATTCTGGTAAAACCGTGGTATCTATAGCGTTATGTATAGAGTTCCGATTATCCGGAGGTGGAATAACTGTTGTCACTGGTTTGGTATATGGACAAATTACTTATATCAGCAATTGCGTTCTAAAAATTTCCATTTTTTTATTGGTTTATATATTGTGACCTCGATTTTTAACGATGATAATAGCGATCCGGATTGAAAGGGATTCATTGAACTCAAATGGATTAATGTATCGTCTCTTTTCAATTGAAATGTGCCTCCTTCAACCGACGCATTAAGCATGGTTTTGCATGTATTTTTTATTGTTGATGCTTAATGGGTACGAACAGGTTATGAACACGAAATTGCGTTCACTTTTGTGTGAATTTGAATTTGTACATTATATAGAAGGCAAATAAAATGATTATGGCCTGTGCAAAAAAAAATATATAAAATAAAAAATAAAGGGCACTGGCATGATCATGGTTTTTAAACCGATTTTCCGAGAAATGTTTATGTTGCGAGGCTCCAGTGACATTTCTAGGAAAAATATTTTGGGGGGAAAATAGAAAGTAGGCGTTTGCCATTCTCCCCTGTGATTATGCTGATTTAGGTTAATGACATGATTAGTGATATAACCCTGGGCTTTGCTTTTAATAAATGAATCCATTACTGTAATATCTTCTTACCCTTTAGTAGGGCCTATAGCATCCAGAAAGTTCATCTACTCAAATTGATTATACCTTTGTCAAAATTGAACTCCCTGATTTATCAATGCTACTTGTCATACAACTGTGTAAAACAATTACATGTAATTGCAGATTCTACTAAATTTTGGGAAAACGTTTCGTCTGCATGCAGTCATTTGCAAGGTTGTAGTTTTAATGATTTTTATTATTATTCAATTTAGGCAGATGTTTAAAGCTTTAAATTCCATCTGCCTTTGCATTTGATTATATTTTTATATCAACATAATGATACATATGATACATAAACATAATGATACATATGCGACCCACATTTCTTATCAACTGCATGTGTTATATATCAATAATTTAAATCGGTCTAGAAATGGATAATTTGCATATTATTTAAAGCTGTGAAGAGTTGTAAATCAAAGTGAAACATAAATATACATGTAACTATTAGTGCAAAATAAATTAAGTAAAAGAATAATTTAAACATTTATCAAAATATTAAATATTCTGGTTATGTATATACTGTATATGCCTACAGCTTATGTGGTGACTATTCGTAGAAATAATTAATGTATATTTGCATACATGTAATGACCTAGACTATCACCTGTAGGAATTTTGCTTCTCCAATTGCCAAAAGGATAAAATTCGCGACTACGCTGAATTTCAATTCAACTCAGTAACCTACAGTGTACATTACATTCAGCATTGAAACTAATGCTATGTGGTATAAGTGGGTTTAAGGAGAAGTAATGCGCATCTTGAATGCATTAACCTGCTGATGGTAGTTAAATGAAGCGCCGTTATGACGTGACCACTGACCATGTGACCTCGGTGCTAGGTATTTCTTTGCATACCTTTATGGATTGTTAACTTAAATGCATACACGTTTGTCTACGACACTTTCGTGTCACTAACCCTTTGTTGTTTATTCCAAGCTAAATTTCAGTTTGTGGAAAATGCACTTTGAATATAATGTACATGTAGTTTATTGACTCCTGTAGTGTTAATTATTGTTTTTGTACTAAAAATTTTTTTTGATTGTTTGCCTTTGGGGAATTTTTATGAGTAATGTACACGCCTTTACAGACTGGTTGCTCTTGGGTTAATTCTTGTGATTTTAATTTCTGGCTTTTTAAATGTTTATAATTAAGCCTCGTGTGTATGATTAATTTGCTATGACAAACTGGGATGAGAAATGATTTAGCAACAAATGTTAGCCAGGCGTGCAGACATAACATCATCTGATTTAAATAAGATTTTCATTGCTACTGTGTTTACATAGATTATGCCAAACGCATCTGATTACACGTATACAATCGTGCCCCGATAATGGCAAAGATGTAAACACAAAAGTTGGCTTATATAGTCACGAAAAGGTCAAGTTTGAATGTACTTGTCTAATTCTACAGGGGGTATAATATCATCTTTGATTTCATCCTCGTGTTTGATGATGACACAAATTTGCATGGATCACGTGGTTAATCTTAAACATTGCTAATGTACTCCGCCATATTTGCTAACCATGTGACCCCTATACATAGTCAATTTCTAATTTTTTTTATTTGATTTTGAGCTTCTTGTTAATTGTCTCGTCTCGATGTCTACGTTTGATTTTCGGACTTTGGTGGAATATGATTTTTTTAATAAGATTAACTTATGATAAGGTCATGACTCCTCAAATGTTTCTCACTGTGGGGAGGGATGGTATTTACACAGACTTAAGCACTGGACATATCTATATTTGTATACCTGTAGTTAGGTCCCATTTCGAATCGAATTTACTATTGACTATTTTGTCCATTTTAATTAGGAGTAGCGCCATTCTGTCTCTGTTTGGTTTAAAATTTTAGAATCAACTCCCTTCTATTTGTAAAATTGTATCGTCTAAGTACACGTGTACTTGAAGACCTGGAGACAGTGTGTCTGCGATTCATGCTAAAATTCGTTAATAATCGGTGATTAATCTGATTTGTGATATGATAATGTGAAAGTTAAGAGTCAAAGTTTTTGACCGCACAAAGTAAACATTATAAAGTTAAGGTTGATAAATTTGAGCCACCCATATAGCCTTATTTTGATTTGAGGAATTTCAGAATGGTGTTCCCTTGTTGAAATTCTGCAGTCAAAAAGTTACCAACTGCATTCGCGAATGCGTCCTTCAATTTTCCGAAAAGGAATCGTATAGTTTAACATTACAGTATATGCTAAAAGTCCAAATGAAGTACGTACAAATGATCCACAAGAAATTTTCTGGCCCCAAAACGTATACAAGTATAGAGGAAAAGTTGTCCAACGGACCTTGAATGGAATCGTCACGTGTATTGTGAATTAATGTTCTAAAGTCTATTCTAGAAATAGACCACAGTGGTTTTCTAAGATTGGGGTAATGATTAAAATCGGCCGAAATTATATTCATTGTTGGGCCATTATTAGAGTATACAGTGTAACAATAAGAAGATCAGGATAACCATGGGCAACTTTAAATCAGGTATAGGATTGCCATTATTTCTGTTTAATTGATAATGGTAATTAGTTTGGTCTATACACACACCATTCAAGATGGTGATGTACTAGTATTTCTGCGTTATATCTACATGTATATTGGTCGTGACCCCACTGACCCTTCCTTCCTGCTGAAAACCGCGTCTGTGCTGGTAACGATAACAGTATTTCTGGCTACCAATTAGTCACCTTAATGCTTGTCCACTGCTTTTAGGGATGGACCTCTGGCTACTGGTAGATATGGTCATATAGTTGACACAGACGTGTTTTGACACTCGGTTGACGCCAATGTGTCCCGATCTTCGTTGGCCAGTAAGGCACTTTGTTTGCATTGTTTGATGGTGACGTCCTACATGTAGATTAATAATCCTAGATTTTCATTTCGGATGTTCTCCTTGCATTTCCTCAGTTGCAACCTCACTTTTCGTCCATCCTCAAACCTGAACGGTTTTTATTATTTTTTGACACTCTGTGCGAGACGGTTTATGTCAATTTTTTTTTTTCTCGTCTTGTTTTGTGGCATTTGGTCGTTGTTTCTTTTAACGCGCTGTATGCCCTTGTGCCACTCCATCTGCTCCGGGTTGACTATCAACGAATCACCTGTTGTTGCTGCTGCTGATCAGATGATGAAACCTCGTCAATGACATTTTACCTTTACCTGAAATTGGTGCAGCCGACAAAGGGATTTTAGGTTTGTTTTTCGGGCTTTTATTTACTTTTTTTCGCGTTTTTTTTTTCCCTTTATTTTATTTTCACCGCCCGATGAGTGCAATGGGAAAAACACGACCGGCCTTCTGATAATATTTTTACTCGTTTTATTGACGAAACCCTAAATTCCCATAGTGTAAAAAAGCGTTACGAAACATCCACTATCTTACCTTGACTCGATTGTGAGTGATATTTTCGTACTTAGTTTTCTGAAAATTGACAAAAAGAGACAATTTTGGTTGAATTTATCGGGAAGTGCGGTTGTAGGCTTATACGGAGTCCGTGGCGTTCTATATACGGACACCCCGACGGTCCATATACGGGGTTCCCAATACGGAGTCCTGCACTACATAATTATGCGGAATTTCAGTGTTGAGGATTATTTTTAAACCATCGATTTTGGCCCTAAGGCGTTTTCTAATTTCCTGGAACACGAATGGGGGAGCAGAACAGAGGTCCCAAGTGTAAAAATGCATTGACTGCAGTGAACTTTCGTCAACTTTTCCATCAAGTCTTCCTTCGCGCCTGTTGAAGCAACTTTGTCATTCACACGTCAGCATCAACTTCACTTTTTGGTCGTTAAGTCTTTTGAAATTGGTAACAACGAGTTTTTTTTTTTATACATTTTTTATTGTACGTACATTCGCATGGGTTCCTGTCGCTTAAGAGGCGCCTGCAATGCTAGGTAAGTATTTGGTGACCACTTTTTAATATAGTGTATAAAAAATCCTATAGGCAACAAAGGGACCTACCTGTTGAGTAGGCCTACTTAAGGGTAACCCCAATGACCAAGATGTTATCGTTTTCTCAGTAACTTGATCATTTGAGCTTTCAGTGTTATCTATAGAGATGGGTTTACTCGATAAACCCCCGATGTAAACCTTGTTTTTATTTGCTGTAAGCCAGATTGTCTCTTTTTTGTTGGTTATCTACCTGTAATGGCGTTTAACCCTTTCTGTCTAATATCGTTATTCTCTTCCTGCTGTGATTTTGGCTCCACTTTCCCAAAAAGAACCTTAACGTGTAGGCTTCAACTTGAGGTTCTGCTCCAATGAAGCGGCTGGAAATGGGTGTAGAACTGACAATTAGTTTTTGGTTGTGTTGACGAATTAAGCCTACTCGAGCGAATTAATTTCGAGGCTTTTTTTGGCATTCGTTATTTTAAAATTTATGTACTGTTTTTGTTATCGAATGTAGTCCCCATATAACTTTTAGAATAAATTTCCTAACGAATTAAACATAAGCTTAATGTAAGTAGGAGACCCCTTAATCAACGTCATTGTGATTGGAGGTCTTGTCATGCTTGACTGGAAAAGTATAAAAAATGTGGTATTGGAAGTTTTGAAATTGTCAAAGTCTGCATGAAGTGGACATTTGTATTTTTGTGCTGTTCATGCTTGAACGGAATTTATGAGGCCTAAAATGTGGAGCTGTTATTATGTTTTTTTTTAAATAGATAACATAATGCATTAATATTTTGTAATGTTATCGGTTTGATGATTGATTGCGAATTTATGAAAGATGGAGGTTTTAAACGAAATTATACACGGTTTATAATGCGTGCTAAACGTTGGGAATTATACCATGATTTTTTTAAGAGGGGGGATAAGCGAATTTGACTCATCATGCATAACAATTGGACATGAATTAAACCAAAATTGCAGCACGGTTTACAAAAATTGTACTAAAATTTCGTCTGGTTTCTGTAAAATTGGATGATTTTCCTTGAAAATAATATCGCATTGCTGATTTCTTAGACAATAGTTAAGATTTTCTATATATAAAAGATTTTGTTGTTGTTGTGATAAATTAACCTATAATATTAAAGCCTATAAATTGGTCCACATTTAAAAAATTAAATATATACTAAATTCATACGTATATTTTGTCTAATTTCTGAAGAATAGGGAGCATTTTTTGTTGAATTTACAAACTTTGATGGTATTTAGGCGAATCTTATATATAACATTAACATGTATATAGCCTATATTTTTTAAATATATGAATTTTCGTTTAATTTAAAATAGGGCCTATTTTTCTTTAGTGTTTTAAAAATGTCTACAGAAGTGGATTTTTTTTTCTGTTGAAAATGCTTCTTGGTTGTTCTTTTACCGAAGAACTATGAATTCTGATGTGAATTAATTACGAAATTTTCATTTAAATTATTTTAGTTCCTCATGGATATTTGTAAGAAAACATTTTCCATTGTCATGCAACATTTCTCTAAAACTATTTCGTATAATATTTATAACGAGTTTACTTAATATTAATTCCCAAGAAGAAACATTGTTAAAAATATATGAATGCAATATATATTTGCAATAATTCGATAAAATTGGGGGAAATGCATTGACCTCTTTAGACATTTTTGCTGATCTTTCATCATTTTTCTGAATGTTAAATGACTGAAATTACACCGGTATAATTCGTGCAATAACGCCATGTTATTCAATAAAAGACTTGGAAAATAGACTATATGTTTCGAAATTGAATTTTCTCATTCGTATAATTGTGGGGCATTTGAGACCCATTACTTTGCTAATTGCTTTGCCATAGGCGTCGCTTCAAGTGCTATACTGTAGTTTTTTATCAATTTCAAATTGATAACGAAAATATTAACTTATAATGGTGTCTCGCTAAACAACAATATACACATGCATGTGTATGTCGCGGTGTGTATGGGGTTGGTGGATAGAAAATCATTTCTAGATAAGTCAATATTAGTCTGTATTGAATTACGAGACAGAGACAACAAATTATTGATTTAGGTATAGTCTTTTATAAACAACCATCCGTGATGTATAAACGCACATATGGGGAGGGTTATATTTCTAAACAAAACATGAACAAATAAACTCGGCATAGCGATTTCTGAATAACGTTATAGAATCGTGCATCATGCAGTCTTTTTTTCTTTTATTAAATTTTTGTCGATGAAATTGAATTGTCGATGTTATATGGATTCAAAATTGCGTTAGTGAAGAACCATCCCTCCAATGCATCACTAATTTGCACTTCCCACTTTACTCATGTGCTGAAAAAGTCGTTCATTTTTATTGAAAAACAACGTGATTCAGTCCATAATGAAATAGTTTTTCACGATGGATAAGAACCTGGAAGATGCTGTCATCTGATTTCAGGTATAGAAATATATAATAAACTTACTACTCAAAGTACATGTATATACCTTAATTTGTAAGCCCTATAGAAGTACATGTAATGGCTGTAGTTTATATGTTATGAGATTTTTAAAAAAAAATCCACTGGTCTTGCATGGGATTTGTTTAATGATGCTGAAAGTTAATTTTGAATGTGAATTATAATGTTTTAGTTTATTCACAAAAAAAAAAAACCCTTTTTGTCCAAATTTAATTGTGCAGGAAAGGACGTTTTCGGTTTTTCTGTTGATTTAAAAAAAAAATGCTTCAATACAGTTTACATTAATTAGTCTAATTGTTAATTTTTGAAACCTTCGAAATTTATTATTGCATTGTTTTTATTTTGCAATGTTGTTTTATCTTCACAATTAAATTATTTTAATTTGTTTGTAGTTTTAAAAGATATAATAATTGGAAATATACTATTGTACATTACAATTGTCCTTCCAAATTGTTCCTTATTTTTTACAAACGATTAGTATAATTTGGAAAAATAAAAATTTTGTCTTGAAAATTGCAATTTCAACTTTGTAAAAACTTAGGCACCATACCTCATTAACGACGTTTACACACTTACTAAAATGCACTTTATTAGTTCAACAGTGATTTTTGTCTCGTATTTTGAACACATGTTTAGCCCGAAATTGAATTTGTTGTCCACATTTTAGCATTTGTCACATTTCCCATCACTCGGTCGCATCACTAATCAACTCCAATTGAATTGTATTAATATTGAATGTTCTCCAATTGAAGTCTTGGCTCCCATATTATTGATCGTTCAGTGTTTGTGATTTGATTTGGTGTATGGTGGGTAGGACGAAAACTGCTAAACGGTCGCATCGAGGGTTTTATATTATATTTCGTTCATCATCAAACTGTTTGGATAACTCGATCGTTGTTGGATTCAGCTTCAAATATAGGCTTAGGACTATGATCGACAGTTTCACACTTATTTGTTTAGTTTAGGTTCCTTCTCAAAGAGCAAAACTCGAGTACTTGCATTTGTAGAGATTTATTCACGCCTCGGTTTATCTTAAGCTGGACCACAAGTAAATGTCCGGTGGGGCAACCCTTTAATTGCTAATTAATCTAGGGAAATCTTGCATTGAATTCGGATGCCATGTTGGTGGAATATTGCTCGGTGAATTATGAAGTTAGGCAGAATTGTCACGATGTGGAGGCCAGTTTTGCATCGTATGGTAAGTTTGCAGTTGCTTAATTAACACAAATTTGCTATTCGAATTCCCAGAAAAATTACATTTGCCATTTGTAAGATTAAAAAAGTTGATTGTTTTTTTGCAACAGTTTTGAATGTTTTCAAAGATATAAGTTAAAATTGGAATAATTATCAAACGCTTATTTGGTTCTTGTTCTTGTACATGGATAATAATTTGATCAGAATGACATGTATTTAATAAATTTGACTATTTTTTGGTGGAAAAAACCTGAAAAGACTTACAAAAAAAAACTTGAGATTAAAATTGCATGTTTGGAACGATCATTTTTGAATATACTGAATATGGTCTTTCAAATTTTCACGTGTTCGTGAAAATAGACACAAAAAGGTCTTTTGCATTTTAATAGTTACAATGTCAAAACATTGTTTTTATTATTTTATTACATTATGCTGTTCAAAAACTTTCGAAAACAATTTATATAGTTACAGCCTAATTTTGAAGATTTATGCTAAACTTTTATAACCCATAAAAAAATTAATAATATAGGATTGGAATATAAAAAATATTTTAAAAAAATTCAATTTAATTGTAAAATTGAAATAGTTTTCTCGGCGCCATTATAACCACAAAAATTTCTCTTTGCATGTTAAAAGTTGCAATGTTTTTACAAAACAATTTTTAACATTTTTAGACGTTGTTAAGAAATTTCTTTTCCAAAAACAACATTATATTTATTGTTCGTTTACAATTGTATCATTTTTTTCCTATATAGCTTAGTGTTATAAAAATCTTCAGGGCTGGAACTGACTTTAAAATCAAATAACATAAATACGATTAAGCATGTTGCGAGGCATTGAAAAACAATTGATATATTTTTGCGGTTTCAAACTACATGTTCAGATTTTTATTACTGGCTATAAATTTCCGATCACGCCATTTCCCAACTTGGTAATCGATGGGTGTACTTCTGTACAATTTGTAAGGGTGTCAAAAATAAGTTTCAACTTTTTTTTTTTATTTGCGATCCCGAAACATCTTATACGATCCTCCAACGACAAAAGCTTGCCCTTGCTCAAAAACTAGAGACATTGTTAAAACGGCATTGCAGTTAGGCCTAATGAATTATTTTAATAATGACGTTTATGTGTTTCGGCATACTTGCACTTTTTCCGATTTGCATATACTGAGATAGCGGCACTCTTTGTCGCCATGTTGCAAGTTTATAAGGCTCGCCTGTCCCTTATCTTATACGCTTTTATCATCAAACAACTTATAAACACGAAGGTTTTGGATGAGGGAAAAAATATGGCGTCCTCCCTTATAATTACCCCGTGTCGTTAGATAGACGTACAATTAGAATATCTAAGTTGAGTCCGAATGTGATGTTGTTTTTGTTATCCACTGAAATTGGTCAAGGGTAGATGGCTCTATACTAAGAAGCACTTTTCTTCTGAAGTTGTATATTATTATTTAGGCTAACGAGCTGGGGATCTATATACTCTTTAATGGAGCAATTTATACAAACTATTTATTGATTGCATGCATTCAGGTAGATTAATGCCCTCATCGTTTAAATACGGTACCCAGATACAGATGATGTCACTGTCGTTATAGCCCTAATTCAATATGTAAAAGTATATACTGTACAGTATGAGCTTTTGTACCGTTTTGACTTGGTGTAATTGCATGGTTTGAATCCTGTTCAAAAACATTTGATTGATATACATTATATCAAGTGTGACAAGTTACACATCTGATTGTTCAATATGTTTTTAGCACTACATTTTATACTGTCGTACCAGAATCGTCCAGGGAATTATTCACTACAAAATCTCTGAGAACTTTAATTGAATCTTAAGATGTATACACATGTATTTCTGATACGATTCCCTAACTATACTTTGGCTGTATGCCGGTAATTATTTTAGATGAAAGTCCTTCAAGATCAAAGATATTCAGAATCTTGAATTATCCATGACCTGCATGCACTAAGTTTTCCAGAAGATTTTTGAATTCCTTTGGATAGCCCAAAATATACAATTTTTACATCTCGTTCAAAGTGAGGGTTCGTCTTGTATAGTTTATACCAATTGAATCCAGGCCACCCATTTTGTTCCAGTTGTAGCCTCTTGATACAGAACAAAGCTGTTTCCAATTGAATCCAGGACACCCGTTTTGTTCCAGTTATAGCCTCTGATGGAGAAGATGGTTTATACATGTATGAGGTTGGTTGGCCACTGCCGAGGGCCTAATGTAAACGATTGCTTTTGTTTCAAATGTTTTTGCGGTGTTCGGGCCGTCCATTAAACATCTGTCTTCAGTTGGTTTTTGCACACACTTTTGAAGTCGCCAAGTGAGACAGGTGCTGCTGTTCAATTCTTGAAGGGGATTTATAAACACACTTGAATTATTTGCGAGCGAATGTTTTTACTACTCTCTATTTTCAAAACGATTTGGATTAAAAACACTAGACGTATGCAAATGAGGATACTATGCGAATCAGGAGCAGAAGTTTTCGAACACTTTGCAGATGTTTGAACAACTGATTTTCAGTATCATTTTTAAACACCTTGGAACGACGTAGGGTTTCCCAAGACCTGCAGCATGGACTTGTGTATAACCTGGAATTGTCAGGGAAGTTAAACCGCAAAAACAATTGAAACAAAAGCAACCGTTTACATTAGGCCCATGGCAGTGGTCCCTGTCTGAATTTCATGTAAAAACTATCTTCTCCTGGAACAAAATGGGTGACCTGGATTCAGTCAGGGAAATTTATTTCGAAGATGTCAGTGAAAATCAACGTAGTTATTATAGTTGCTTTCTCATAGCCAGTTGTTAGATATCACGAAAGGGAAGTTTGCATGTTCAGCCAATTGAAATGGGAAATTCCCATGTTACTCATTTTAACACCGTTTGTTAGATCGCAAGTACGGTTATCATTTTTTTTTTACATTTTTGTCAAGACAAGCTAGCTTTTAACCCCTTTTCAATCTTGACTCTATAGATCGTCTTATAAATATTGCCAGTGAAGATTCCCTTGTTCACCTTAACTATAACCCCAACTGGAGCGCCCTCTTCCGAGACAAAGCTGTCGCCACCTAGTGCCATTCTCGGGAACCTATTTCATCTATGGTCGTTGCGTGATCATTTTCCCTTTTTTTAAAAAAAGAGTCTGTTAGGGGTCACCGTAGTCATTTTGGCCGTGAAGGAGAGCCCGTGAGAGGGGTTCCTATTAGGGGAAGGGTAGCAGCCATTGTTCCCATGGCGCAGGTGTAAAAGCCAAACGCGGTCTCACACTTGTCAGCCATTTCTCGAAAATGAGCAACAGGTGGCAGATAGGAGAGGAGAAGAGGGCCAAGGTGTCTTTGCACCCGAAAACCCCGGGCCCAATTTCATACAAGGAGGGGCTGACCCCCTTTATTTACTGCGTCGTTTTGCATAATGATTTAGTTTAACGAGCCTGGCTTATTAAATGTACTAGATTTCTACGGCATATCACACTTTTTATACTTTTGTGCTCAACTGGTAATTACGACCCGGGTTTAACATCCCCTTTTATAGACGGGTTCGGGTTGAAAATTACGGGGCCAAAGCATAATTTTGATGTGGGATCCTTTTTTGTTTTCGAGTGTAGGGGGCTAGGAAAGGGTTGATGAACTTAAACTACTTGCCTCGGGTTTATTGTAGGCGTTTAAAGACGCAAAAAAATGGTATTTAGTCCGGACTCAAACCCACATATACACTGTTGCAAGAATATATGGTTTGGGTTATTTAGTTATTCGTACTATAACTGGAGCGCCATTGGTTTTCGTCAATTTTTGTAGGGTTCCCAGCAACCTGGAAAAGCTGGAATTGTCAGGAAATTGGATTGACCTGGAATAGTCGGCTACATTTATTTTCACATAGCCAGTTGTCAGTTAAAAGACAATCTTTATATCCTTGCATGTTAAGAAATGGGAAATTCCCCTTTCAAACTCGATTTTCACATTGTCTATACTCCGTACAACTAAAAATGGCACGAATATTCGCTAACCTCCTAATTAATCACTATTTTAATCAGTTTTAAGCATGTAATATATGAATGTAGTATAGTGTGATACCAAGATGAACTGAAGGTAACCAATTACAGAACATTGTAAATTGTAGGCTATCAGTCATTAGAATAGTCAGGGAAAATTGTTTTAAAAACTGTGACAGTCAGAAAGATTTGACTATATTTAATTTTTATGGATTACCCTGTATAACGTAACCCTGGCACATTGGTCTGGAAGTCCATGTAAAAATATGAGCTGAGGCTTTAGCATGCATGTACAATTATACTATAAGTTTTTTTTTCTTTTCGTAATATTGCATACAATGTATCTGTTTAAAATACATAAGATTGCTGTAATATTTCATAATATCATGCGCACATAACTTCGCGATAATTTGCCAACGTGTGTAATAAGAATAATCTCGAATCCTACTTGTACCCCCTACCTACCCAGTGTATAGCAGTGTTAATGCAGGCTTAAATTTGGTTCAAGGTTGGGTTAGGATTCGGTGGCTTATAAGAAAAGATAAAGAGTGTTTGCTTGAACATAGATGGCGGGGGACGACATTGATGACCAGATAAGATGATAGGGGGAGCCTCGTATATTTTGCTTCTTGTCAACTACTAAACGCATGGGGGTCGGCCATGTTCAGGGCCTAAATCATCTGGATCACCCCTACCTGCCCTGGTGGCCACAGAACAATCTTCTCAACAATCTGCAATTGGGGCCCCTACATTTCGTCTAGTTTTTCAACCGTTTCTTTAGATGCTTTTTAGCGTTGATAGATGGTGCTCTTGAATTAGAGCCACGTGACTGGAATAATATATACATTATATGAGGTGCAGTAAAGTTGAAATGTTGGGTACATTAAAAGCATAAGGTAGTATTAAGAGCTAAACCGAATTGGTTAATATTAACAACATTATCTTAAAAGTTTATAATCGAAGCAAGAGCTTCATTTTTATTTAGACGAAATAAAACACGGACACATTTTTGGTAAGATCATGGACGTATACGCCAAGCGGGCGAATAAAATACGTGACATCGCCAAATTTAAAAGAGGACACAGATTTGTTGCATTACCAGAAATAAATGTGAAGGCACTGCATCCTTAATGACATTTAAATGAAGCGCCGTTACAATATGACCACTGAACACGTGATGTAAATGTAGCACTATGGTGATATGACTGGGTGCATTCAGCTTGTATACATTTCAGCATGGTCATGCACATATTAGACTAGATATTAATTCTGCTGAAATGACGTCACTCATGCATGTACACATACAAAATAACCCAAACAAATCGTCCGTTTTATTTAGCTTACGATTTTAACATTCGTAACAGAAGCTAACAGTCCATTTCTTATTCAGATACATGCATGTATAACAAAATATTTTCTTCCTCCTTTCTCACTCGTCTATAGTGTGAACTTTTAGAGGTCTTTTCTACACTTTTATAATTTTGTTTGAGCTTTAGCCTAACTATCGTACAATTGTCACCCCATTACAAAATGGGTTGGGGCTATTGCTACATGCATAACGAAAAACATCTATTTTACGAAGGAAAAACAAGTGAAGAATAAAGCAGTGTTGTGGACCTGTTAGCTTTCAGCAGGGTCTTAAAATAGTAAAACAAATGTCACTTAAAAGTTGGCTTTTAAGGGGAAGAAAAACTTGGGTCTGAGTGAGCGAGCGAGAGGTACATACACGTCAGATTCGCCCTTCAATTTTGGGGAAAGTTCGAGTTTGGCAGTGTAACAAAAAATCACTGGGGTGAAAAAATTGTATTTTCTGGGAAGGCCTACTTTCAGAAATGCTGTAATAATATGACCTTTACCTCCCTTTCCCTAACTTTTAAACTTGGTAATAGTTTTTTTAAAGGAAAAAATATATAAAAAATTATGATGGCCTTCAAAATTAGTTTCTTTTGCTATTTTTTTATATTTTTGTTGTATATTGCTTCGAAAATTGGAGTGGTAACAATAATAATCGCGGTTTCCCCTATTTTAATTTGGGCAGTTTTATTAACAAAAACAATGAAAAATGGCGACATTCGCAAGAAATGTAGTTTGTTGCTGTGCACTTACAAAAAAAAAGTAATGGAGCAGTATCATTCATTTCTGATGTTTTTTTTAGCCCAACTATGGCCATTTTTTGGTCTCCCATTCTGGCCCAAGGTCGAATCCGTTTTGAATTTTTCAGTAAAAATAATAGGGGACCAGAAACTACGGCAAAAGACCCCCTTCAAAATATTTCAATAAATCACAATAAAATTTCAGATGCCAGCGACAGATGTCGCGCCATGCTACCATAAAATTAAAGCTATAGTATGCAAATGTGCATGTAATAAATAATTTATTATTTTGAAACTTCTGAACTGCTTAACATTTAGTTAAATGTACACGTATCATGAATTAGTTTAATAATCGCTTTTTCGTGAGGCGGTTGAAACATGTTTTGCGATATACATGTACTAAAAATATACATTATATACAGTATACTCTTATTCAAATGTGTACACTGTATGCAACACTTATAACACAAAGCCTACAGTATGCTAAAATTAATTCCTCGTTATATGAAACAAGGAAAATTAGTTTCAAACTATTGAACGATGTTCTGTTAACAACTTGGACCAATGATGAACGATTATGGCATTTCTATTTATAAATTTTAACCAATTACTGTAAGCTGTCGTTTAGAATCCCTTTAATTTTTAGATGCTCATTTCAAGGTAAACACTAATGCAGGCTGAGTTTTGGCAGTGATGCAAAAATCAAGTCTGCCAAACTATTTAGCCCTAACTAAGATTTTAACTAAACATGTACAGTATAGTTACACTACTTACTGTGCTATACAACTGTAGGTTGTTTTGCACAGTGTCAATAAAACATCATGGCGAATTTGTATTAATGTAATGAATGGTCATCTGCTTGGCTTTCATTTGAGGTTAAACTTTTTTATTCGAGGAACAGTTTTAATCTAGTATTTGAAATTTTGAATTGTCTTACATTACACACTAACTGAGAGGTAATGTACTAGTATATAATGTGCTGTATTGTACATGTACCGTGATGCAACAAATACATGGATAAATAATGTAGGACTTGTACGTCAAATGACAACATATTGGAAAAGTATTATCAAAATACTTTTAACAAACGAATAGGCTACAGTATGCATATTAAACTGATATGGTTCTATGCTATGTTCTCTGCTTACAGATTTTGTTGCAAAAAATAACTGTTATTGTAAAAAATAAAATCCAGGAATAAATCAAAATAAAACTTAAGTTAAAGTTATTTTCACGTTTTCTAATTTTTAGTGTATAAAACTATAGTAGAGCTTGCCATTTCACACATCAAACTAGCCTACCGGATCAGCACCACCTAGCGGCGTTTAACTTTCCAGCATAGGACCATTCAGGGAGTTCAGCACCCTCTGGCGGCGTATGTGTTTCTGTAGTGGTCGCCCATGTACTAAGCTGGTCTAGAGGCGGCCATGTTGGCAATTCAGTTAAGGTGCCATCTTGCATTTACATTTTCTTGCCAGCCTCTAGCGTGACGTTCTCCAGTTGACCAAGACGTCCCATGGCGAGCGAGCCATACAGACTGGCGCCACCTGGTGCGCGAAGGCTTAACTAAACCACAACCACCACTATACCTCCTCCTGCCAAAGCGCTTTTTTTTCTCCCCATGTCTTTTCTGGTCGTGTTATCCGAGTACAGATAGGAGTAGGTGTTCCCATATATGGCGTTTGGCTGAATTCGTTCATTCATAAACAGGGATTGCCGTGGGCCATTCGTGTCGGTCGTGTTTTTCATTCATAAACTTTGTCCTTCTGGCGCCAACACTCGTTTCTTGGCTCCATTTCACTGCTTTTGCTGTTTTTTTCCCCCTTCTTCTTCTTCATCATCTTCTTAAAAAAAAGTTTCTTGGCGAAACTCCCCTCACAGCTGTTGCTGTTGGCAAGGCTGTTTGCTCAATGGGAGAAGACATGGATGCCAGCATTTTTTAGTGCTTTGCATTGAGAAAGTGAGCGTGAAATCCGCTAGGGGGCGCTACTTGCCGTAAGCGAATCATTTTAGTCTTGCAAAACATCTTGCCTCTTCTTTACCGCATGAAGACAGCAGGTAATTAAATTTAAATACAACATTTTCGTTGACCTTAAAGCAGTTTTACTTAGCTATAAGTCGACGAAGACTCGTTTTCCCCATTTGGGCACTGGTGGCGATATTAAACCTTACCATCAGCGCCATCTGTGGACATCTGTGTCATAAACTATGCTTCAAGGCCCTATGGAATGGCTAGGCTGGGGCGAATCTTAGCCTAGATTTAGTGGTAAACACCTGTTTTACAAGATGTCAAGATATTCAAAGTTCATTTTACTGTAATGAACGTTGCCTGTGATATGCCTAATTTTGCTGATTTTTAATGGTTAGTCTGAGAACTTTACCAACATTAGTACCTTGCCCATGTGACATCTTTATACTGACTGTAAGGTCAAGAAAATAATTTTAAAAGTCAGTTAAATACATACATATTTCCTAATGTTGATATGAAAAGCTCGATTTTGTGGTTTTGTTTTCAACATTTAATGATTATAGGCCTACCACCAAAATAAAACTGTTAGAATTTACAGGGTTTCTAGTCGTCGGAAAAGTCAGGGAAATGTGCTTGAAATTTCAGCACTTCGCAAAAATATGCGTGCAATCATGATTGAAATTCATGTTAAACACTAGTTTATTCTTCAAGATACTATAGATTCAAAATCAGTAATTAAGCGTGTGATGAAGTCCTTGGAAATGTATGGGATGAATCTTGAAATCATTGAAATTTGCTTGAATTGTTTCCAGCAAATTTGTTAGACACTTTGGCATGTTACATTCATTTTATGCAGAAATATAACCCATTTATTAAAACCATACGTGTATTCCAGTGGAAGTGTTTTTCAATATAAAAATAAATGCACTATTGTTTAAATTTCATGCAGTATGATTGCAGTGATTTCGGGTATACTCTACATATTATAGCACTGAGAAACCCTTGAAATCAAGTGTGGGAAACGATATCTAAAAGGGAGTTACATATAATGTAAAAAAGTTAAGGATCCATTGTTTCGCAGAGCAATTTCTACTTGGTGACACCCTGTAACTTAGTCCTGAAGAGTCTTTTCTTATATCATAATAAGAAGTTACGTGATCCAGCATCGCTTCGTCATAATAGGACACTCGTCTTGAAGCCGGGGTCAAGAATGCGGCAGAATGGGTCGAGTATTTTAAAGATTTTTAAGTGGAAAACAAACGTAAAATGTCCTTTTTTTAAAGCCCTCCATTGTTTTTGTGCTTTTTGTCAGCTGGTGAATTTGATATGTTCAAGGGGTTAAATTCGCAGCTATCAAGTGTCTCTGACACGATTATTTTTATTGTCGATTGTCAGTCTATCGTGCCATTGCACTGCAGGATGGCTCCTATTCAACTTCTTTGCACTTTCAAGAGTTCCCTTTACCTGTCTTAATTAGACCTTGTCCCTTTAAGGAAAATACTAGAAATACAGGTTGCACCAAACTGAAAAGTTTGCATTTATGCAACTTTTCTTTCTTAAATGACACTGATTTGAACTAATGAAAAGTTGTTGAAATCTATGTTATATGTCTATAAGGTTATATTATTTTTTTTCCAAGTGTAGGATTATTACATTAGTTGAGTAAACCATGTCCATTGTAATATATTATCTTCCGTATATTATCTTAGACGAAATAAAATCAGACAGATGCTTTGAATTAATTTTGCTTCTGCACATGCGCGATTGACGTCATTTCAGCGGGCAGTACCTTCACGTTTCTTTCTCGATTATTTAATCGGGTTTTTATCCTCTTCAAATCTGGCATGGTCACGTATTTTATCTACATGTACTCTCTAAATAGCATTAAGCGTATACAACTTCTAGCAACTTCGTAGCATACAACTTCTATCTTAGCTGGAATTTGGCCAAGTGTTATTTTGACTAAGACAATTAGAATTCGTGACCTGGACAATTCAAGAAGAAATTATTGAACACCACAAAGTTTAGCTTGAATTGATTTACATGTATAGTTTTCAGCTCAAAATGAAATGTAATATTTCTTTAATAATGCGAATTTCATCCCGAAGTTGGACAAAATAACCGTTGACCTATTTCCCCTTCAGACTTACATGTAGGTTGGTGCCAATTTCCTATTAGGGCACGTGCTGAGCAGGGTTAATCCGTTGGGGAATAATCCTATGGGACCCATATATCAATTGTATTTACATGTACGTTGCTGTCGGACCCTCTTTGGCCGAAATCCGAAGCCAAATGCCTTGTCTTAAATCGCACAAAGGGCCCTTTGTGTTAGGTTCTTTTTTACTACAGTCATCTATAGTGTTTACGTGTTGCACACCTTTGTACGAGATAAGTAGCTGCATGGGGGCGCTCCACTCCCTCCAGTCTTAATTTAATTGTACGAAATTTATGTCTACTGACATTTAAACCTTATCTGCTAGCGGCATCTCTTTTCAGCACCTACTGTATATACATGTATGTACTTTACCTTCGTGTTAAACATGACTCGCCTTTGGGACCTTGGTTATAAGAAACAAGTGTGGTGATATAAACAACTTTTTTATATGTATCACGAATAGAAATTTATGAACCGTGATCGATATGTATATTGCATTACTCGTTTATGGATTGTCCTTTGGTATTGGGCGTGACCTTTATTTACATCTAAGCTAAATTATGGTGTTGACTTGGTATTTGATAGGACCCTTGTAAGTTTCTATTTTTGAGTTTTTTACTATCACTGGAACAGCTCATCATTTAAAGCAGGCGTTTTGTGACATGATCTCGTATTTCCATGTTGTATCTATCATTCTGTCATCACATTTTGACATGTCCTTAAATGTTTTTTATTGTTTATTAAGGGGAAAACGTATACTTTTGTTTCAAGTTAATTGAGTCATCTTTTTGACGTTTTTTTGGTGAAAATCCAATTGCTTTTTAAGTTGTTATTTTTTCAGTTTTCACTAAACAATTCTTTCATACTTCATAAAAGATTTAATTATACAAAGCAAATTGCATATCGAAATTACCAGAGGAGTCAAGAGTGGTTTCGTCCCCTTTCAAGAGTTGTCGATCACAGCGCCCCCACTCAACATAAGCAACATCCTTGAATGGAGTATGCATGCAAGCATGAAGAATTGGTCAATTTTTTGGGAAAGGGGTTAATATTTTGGGATGGCTGACCCTCTTAGTATGTTCTTCGACTGTGGAATACCATTCGTGGAAAATTTGGGACCAATAGGGCTAGTAGAGAAAAAGTTTTTGTGATATGAAAAATGGTGCCACATAACCACAAACATACAGATAGATAGATGAAGACCTAAGATGGCCGATCATGTACACAAATGTAAAATTTGGATATTTTGTTATGCTATTAAAATGTTTTTTTTTCGAAAATACATTACTGAGTATAACTAAACCATGGTTGCATCCATCAACAGTTGATTATTTGGGGATTCCCAGAAAAAAACTATCAATTTTTATTGTTTCACGTAAAAAAAACATGTTGACCCAGATTTAGGCCCATTTCCTCAAATGTCCACTTCACTAAAAGTTTACCAAAGCATGATGTTTTCCACACGCTTGTTGATGTGATTTGATAGGTAACTTAAGCGACCCCTGTTGGTGGATCCGAGTAACCCCTACCCATGGGTTAGGCCAAAAGAGGGATAAGGGGAGGAACCAAATTGATTTGAAGAGAAAAAATTATGAGTACAGGAAGTAGATAATGAGCTCTAATTAGTCAAGGGAGGGAAGGCCATGGGGGTGAGACTATAATTATACACAAGAATGACGACATGCTCGACGCCATCTTGAAATGTGATGGCAAAGTTTGAAAAGAAACAACCTCCCTCCTCCCGGGCCACAAACCCCAAAAAATATGAATGAACCGGGGGATAGCTACTGTTTGAGTGAGCGTTACAACCATTCATTGTTATCCGTAACATGTGTCCCGAAAAAAAAAAAGATGGTCCACACAAGAGAACAAGATTGAAATTTGAATGTCATTTCAAGTGCAATTTTCTCAAGTTGAATTTGTGGACCAATGAACATGTACATGTAATGGTAATTTTGATGTCATGTTTCCAGCAGGCATGATGGAATTGGTGAACGTACCTATTTATTGATATTTTGTAATTAAGTCGAAGCATTGTGCAGCAGGGTTTTAATGCGCGGTCTCGGTAATCCGACACTTTTCTGACAATGGCTTTTTTTTGTAATATTACTTTCTGGCGGTGTATACTCAAGTTTTTTTCTATTGTTTAGTTAGATTTACAGTACATATTTTAAGCTAAAATATGAATAGGCGAGTACACATACATTCAGTAATACTGTACATGTATCCACTGTCTGTTCCGCTAATCCGACAGTGCTAGCCCATATGGCCCATAGACTGCACTGTAAAATATAATGTCTCTTAATTCGTAATAGTTCTATATTCAGTGTAACCTGTGTATAGCGCAAACCTCTGGGACCAGACCAAAATATGTGTTATTTGGAGGGATGCGCTATTTTAAGGTAATTTTATTGTACATGTATTCATGAACATATATACAAAACATATATACAAAGTTGATCCGTGCAAACTGCAGTTGTCGCTATTTAGAGGTTCGCTTATACATTTGTTCAAAATAATGCAAATGGACAAATTTATCTGTTAAATCATGTTGTGTGCGGGCCAGTGCCAGTTAAGTTTTCATTAAAATGGACAATAATAGCAAAAACACGACTATTTTATGCTTTCTCCTTCTCAACTTTTTAAAAGGTTTGAGTATATGTCTATGGGAGCCTGTTATTAATTTCCACTATACAAAACGTGTCCACAAACGTTTTTGTCATGGTCATTTCCCCATTATGGATGAACTGCAATATAAAAAGGTTAATCATGATTAGCTCATGCACCTGTTTGGCATTGTTTTCAGCCCTTCTTGCCCTGTTATGTAAGTGACGTCACCATGTTCTATAGGCCTATTCGCATAGGCAAGGACAGGAAACTGCGATTTAGTTAATTAATTGTTTTGTATGGGGGCAGGCATCCTGTCCCTCAGGCGAAGGCACATTCAACAACAGGTAGGAACAACATGGACGCTTGAATGGTGCATAAAAAAATGAAACCCCAGGGCACAGGTAGCAAAAAACATGACGTAGTAATAGTAGTAGGCCTACGTGCTCATTTTAATGAATGAAATAAGGGGGAACGAGTAATAGTAGTACATGTAGTGGATATGATACCAACAAGAGGGTTGTTCTTCTTGTAGCTGCTGCTGTTGTTGTTGTTTTTTTTTATTTTTGTTTGCTAATTGCGAACCTTTGTAAGTTTTTTGTACTTATTTCGTAAAAATGGGGATGACCCTTTACGTGCTCATGTTCGACCCTTAGCCAATTAATCCCAAACTATAGGCCCACAACCATAAAATATGACCTCGTTTATAAATATTGTATACTGTTTAGCTAATTATTTTACCTTTGTCCATTATAATTAACAATCTACATATAAGTTTGCTTCTACATTCATGTTATGAAATGTTGCCACAAAATATACTGAAGTAATACATGTACCATTGTCTTAATTTGTATTCTTGACTTTGGTAAAAAAAAGTGAAAAAGAACTTCAACGTAATTTGGTTTAGAATTAATATCCTAATTTTACTATATAGAGTATGGTAAAGACTATGGTAAAGCCAAAACATTCTAAAGCTACTTGGTTAAAATTACTTTCTTAAAATCATGCATCGAATTTTATTGAAATATTTTATTTACATGTAATTTCACATGAACGGAACTTTTCATGGTTGTTGGTTTTTCAATTTCTTTGAAGTCCTTATTGACCAACTTTCACATTTTGTGAGCATGCAACTCAGTCTCATGGTATACATTTTGATCTAGGAAATTTTATTACAGCGCGTTGAAACTTAGGACCAAAAATTTGCAATTTTACTTGTAAAAAATGCATTTAATATAGCGTCTACGTATAGAACAATTACAAACTACGGCGAGCTGGGTGATGACGTCACGGGTTTTGCTAAAAGGCGGTACTATATAGTCCTCAGATGGGTAAATAAGTTTTTATAAGAAAACCAAGTATATTTAACAATTTTTTTTATTTTCGAAATTACTTTACTGTTATATATAGTTGTATACATGTAGGCTATGCTCTTTGGGGCGTTTCAAATGTCACACCCTCTATATAAATTGCGTTATAGTAGATAGACCTGTATTTGTGAGGTGACATGGCTGATATGACCATGTTACACCCTGTACGTTACTTTTATATAAGTTAAGACGTAATCTGAGAAGCCAAATGAATTTGATAGCCAGTTTTCCCCACATCCTCTGTTTATAGTCAATCAAAATCTTTCGAAAGTTTCAAAATAAAAGGTATGCCTCGAAGGCTTAACAGAAAAAAAAGCTAAACTTGTTTTTAGGCTCAGTGCAAATTTCCCAATTAAAATTGAATTTAATTGATACAAATTGAAAGTTGACGATGCGTATCTTTCAAAGTCAACTGACTGTTTATTTTTTTCTTCTTCTGCCATTGTAGACCTGTAGAATTTATGATCAGTCCGAAAACTTGTTTTTAAGATTGTGTTAGGCCTACTAGAGCGAGATAGAAATATGAATATATTTATGGTCATTGTCAGGGCTCTTGACCCCCAAAGACAAGTTCAAAATAGTGCGATCCAGGGGTTCTGTAATAAGGGGTTAATTGTTTTCATTGAAAAGGATTCACGCTGAAAAAACACGTCACCGATGATAATGACCTATTATGATTTTGCTTGTTTCAAAATGGTTCTTTTTGGCCCAAAAGTTATGCTTTTGAGGGAAACTTTGAGTTTAAGGTCAGTATAGTTATGTCAAAGTGATCGATGCTTTTCGTTTTTCAATTTTGTTGTCTATAAATTTCGAATACATATATTTTTAGCTGAGAGATATTACCCCTTTTTACCTGTAATTAGTCTACCTATCAGTATCACAATTTGTCTTAGCTCTAAATAATATAAAGATTAATTAGGATCAACTAATTTATCGGCTTGCCCGCTATAGGGGGTCATCACAAGTAGGTATATTCGTACATTATAAGGCAGGATTTTCACATTCACGTTTATTAAGTTAATTGCAACCTGGGGCTAAGTAGTGTTTCGCTGTAAATTGATAGTTAGGAAAATGGGTTTTGTAATATAGTTGTCGATTTTATGTATCGTATGTCAAAATTAATAAGAAATACAACAATGGCAGGAGGAAGGAGGTTCTGAATGGTTCACATTTATTAACCACATGAGAAACACGTTTAAGACTGGCTTGAAGACCTTTTGTTAATCATTATTAATTGTATTTCCTATTATTTCCATGAACTTGGATTTGGTTAGAGCTTGTTTGTTATATAAACTGCATGAGTTCAATTTCATATATAGTGCAACTGAACCTTTCTGTCTTCAGTGCTCGCTATTTTATGGAAGACCCTTGCTGATTAATCTCTGGGGGAGAAAGGACAATGGTTAGTTACTGATTTCTGAATAGGGGGAAAATGATGGAACCCCTGTTTTTCTGTCATTTTATCCTATCTCTACTAGCTTTTCACGACCATGTTTTTTTCTATATATTTTACTATATTGCATCTTTTTATATCCGTTTTCCACCCCTCGTTTTCCCATAAATTAAGAATGACCATAAGATAGCAGTCAGTGGAACCGTTGGAGTTCTGACCTTCAACCCCTGCAGGAGGTAATTTTAATATGAGGCCTACGAGGTTGGTTCCTAAATAAGCATTTTTTGAGAACACTTATTTTTTGTGGTTTTTATCATCAGACGTCTGTCTGCCATTCATGTTGACATCTTTTTTCATTTGCATTTTTGGACATTTTGACAAACAGGTATATACATTTTTTTTTTTGCAAAACTTATTCAACCGAGTTCCAACATGCATTAATTTAATTGCCCCTATATACCTGTAGTTTTCTAAATTAGATTGTAACCTGTAATACATAACGTTTAAAGTTTAATTAAATATTCACAAGCTCGTGCATACATCAGTATTGTTATGGATGAACTGTATACAACTTTTTATTTCATGAAATTTAGGAAATATTGCATGTGGTTTGACTTTATATAACCTGTAGTTTTATTACGGTGAACAACATTTTTTTACTGGCTTTTGCTGCTCGTATTTTAAGTCTATAAAATGTTTACGCTAAATTTTGTTAAAAAAAAGTCAGTCGTATTTTTTCCCACTATACAACTCATTATATTTTTGCTGCTATTGCATTTAAAATGAAAAATTGCTGTGACTCGACCCCAGGAGTCGTGAATAATGAACGTTTTGCCATGTGTTTGGTGTAAAATGCCAGTTTTTTAATACGGGATTTCGAGGCCTTTTATCACCTTTGTTAATTGATGATCCTAAATGCAATCCTGTTGAAATTTGAGATTTTCAGAAGATTTCAAGCACGAAAACCAGCACTTTAGAAGATATACGAGGATTTGGGATTTGAACCTAAGAAATTACCCAGTTTTTCCATATGGTTGTTTACTACACTAATAATCATTATAAATTTAAAATAAATCTAGCCTTCTGCATGCAGGTTAGACACCAACTCATCTGTTTATATGGGCAGGGTTCCTGGAAAACCTGGAATTATCAGGGGAACTCGAACAGTCTGTGAAGTTGAAAATGTTATTTCTTTGGGAACCCTGATTGCATTTCAATTGATTAATGATCTAGATTTTATAGGTTAACAACGAACAGGACTAATTTGTTTGGGGAGTGGCATTGCTAACTTTTGATAGGAAATGCACATTTTAGCCTAACAACACCTTTGTATGCTTTTTATGTAGAAAAAAAATAATTTTCAGCTACCTGTTGTCCTCAGGCTAGATATATGAAGTCCACCTTCTTATAAAGTCTGCATTATATAACCAAGCATGTGTACTTCCTGTTTCTTTTTTTTATTTTTTATAAATCCCTTTAAACTTATAGGTCGCTAGGGGGAGCTAATCTTCTATACGTCTTTTCAGCTGACCCAACTTTTTCCTTTGTTTAGGGCCGTTTTCCCACTGATGACATACTGTCTAATTATATAGGTGGCCATAGAACGAGGAAGTTCGCCTAGTTGGGATTATGGGCGAGGTTTTGGTGAGAAAGTTAGGAAGTGTATATTGAATTGGTTATAGACGTGGGAATTTTGGAAAACCATATCTGTTTAGAAGTTCTGCATGCAACCTTATTATTAAAAATGCATGAATGAATTGGGTTTTATGTGTAAGTGAAAACGTAGTGTTATCTACTGCATATACTAATTAAAAAGTCTTTGATAAGGCCCATATTGCCCATAGAGGATTTTCTGTAATACTTGATAATGTACCCATGCATAATATGCTTGATATCTTAATTACCGTTTGGTGTTTATTTCCCATCCAGATAGGATTGTTTGCTTGAGATAAAATTAGTTTGTTTTTTAGATTATGAATTGTGAATTGAACACAAAAGATAATTAATGTTGATAGTTAAATAGTTGTTCATGCATTTGAGTTATAATATCCATTTATTTACTCTTTTCATCATATCTATTTGTTAAACGTAATGCTCATTCTGTTTAATAAAATGGAACGTAAATTATCTGATCTAATAATTAACCTAATCGGGCGTTTTAAAGCAGTTTTTCTTTTCAATGCAATGACCTAATATGTTTATCTCGCACCTAGATCTGGATTAATTTTGCTATTCAGTTAGGTCTAGCATTCTCTTCCTTGCTTCCTTTGTGGGAAGCTTTTATCAGTTTTAATAGGTGCATCTTGCTGATTTAATAAACTTATTCTATATGCATATAAAATAGTGTATACATTCTCAAGTTTGACCCAATTCTCGATAGATGGCACTCTATACTTCCTGTATGGAGTTGCCTTCAACAAGACCTGGAATCGCAATGATGGGTATCACGATTCATGACGCACCCTGTACAAAGTGCATTTTATGTCATTGTGGTTACATGCTTAATCCTAACCTCTAAATACCAACGTAAGTTGCATCAAATTGATGAAATACATCAATGTTTGGCAATATCCTGTCAGAACTTTGCATGACTTGCCTGGTTACTATCTCCCACATAAAAAAGACAAGTACAGGGTGACTCTCGCCTTCACATTTTTTAAAATTTTAATATGTTCTGGAAATGTGTTCTTGTTTAATCTTTGGTTGTAATAAACCCCTGTCTTATTAAAATAAAAATTAATATTTTTACTTTCTGATGAGCTCCATGGGGTCTTTGTGACTCCAAGAGTTTAAAATCTGCAATAGGAAGTTCAGGATTAATTTTAATTCTAATATGCCATGCTTAGATATAAATATAACTCGCATAATATTATGTTTGGAAACTTTTAGGGTCAAATAGACCATCGGAGTTTTGAAAACAAAGTGGTCATCAGCGAATTATGATTCAAAAGCAAGGGTGAATACAAAAACAATGTTCTTTTGAGGAAATATTGCATTAAATGTGTATAATGTTTTCAAAATGTAGTTGACTTCCCGTTGAAATGCACATGATGTTGAAGTTGGACGTGTGCTCGTTGGTGGGGCATATTGCCCCTGATATAATGTTTACACATGGGGCGGTAAACTTCAATGGGATCTTTGAAATGGCTGTTGAACGCGTTTAATGCCGAATTTAAATTCAGGAGTGGTTGTGCTAAAGCCCTCCGAAAAAGCCTGGGTTAATGCGGTGAAAGGCACGTTGAGCCTTTGTTAATGCTCGTATAGGGATTTAAGTACGACTTTTTAGGCCTACAATGGTCGCCATTGAGGAGTTTCACCCTTCGAACTCCTGTACATACACTTCCATTGTTTTAGTTGGCACCATTTTCATCTGCTTTATAAATATGTACATTCGAGGGGGTGGAAGACGCTATTTTATTGAATTAGTTAAAAATAAAACAGCGAAAAATAGGCGATTGTTAGATTTTGGTCGCTTGGAATTGCCCAGTTCTTTCCCCACTATAAGATCACCTGTCTTAGTTTAGTAATATAGTCACTCGTGGACGCCATTTTGGAAGGTTTTGTCATTCTGTATACATAGCGCACTGTGGAATGAAAAGGTCATTTTGTACGATTTTCAATGTTTTGTGCATGAATTCCATAACAGGGCAAAAAATCTATAGGATAAAAATACGCACTGAACTAAAGATACATTTATATCATTTTTAAAAGTTGTCAAACTTGGGTTCATCAACACATGATTAGTATGAAGTATAATTTCGTGTCAAAGTTTTCTAGTAGTTGGCATTTTAGTAACATTCCGTCAACGACATGCAATTACTATTAAAGTGCCCATTAAGATAAATACAACATTTGTCATTAATTGCAACATTAATCGCATTTCCATAAGCCTATTATCTAGTGTCACGATAACCCGATTAATAACCTTCCATACAACTATAGGTTTTATGGTTGAATTAATAATCAACCTATGACTGATCGCACATGATTGTCTTAAAATCTTGCTTCTGTATATAGAATTTAAAAAAAAATGTTGAAACAGAATTTGGTGCAATGTTAAAATAAGCATTTTTTTCATTGCATAAACGTGAACTTTTAAGCTTATGAAAATAAGTATACATGTAGAACTCATTAAGATTCGAGTTTCCCCAACACGTGCTAACTATAAGTTAACTTTTTGTCTGAATATTATGTTTCTGATTTCAGCCTTTTTACATGGACGTTTTTTTAACAACATGGCACAAACGGCTGGTTTCAATTTTGCTGTAAAATAAGCTCGTATAAATCGTCCGTCATTTTCACTAATTGTTTAATTGGCCGCTGTGGCGATGGCAGATGTTTATTAAACAGAATTGCTTCTCTTTATATACTTTGGAGGCAAACGAGTATATGTGAGGGATGGTCGTACTATAGCTTCTTTTTTTTTAAAAACCTACAGTGTTTAATATCGAGGTTAACCGAATGATTAACGGCCATCTTCCATCATGCGGAAAACAAATTGCTAACGGTCTATGGCCTGGAATTCAATATTATTCAATGTGTTTTTTTTTTTTTTTTTCGATATTGTCTTTGGTCTGGTTTGAAATCTTGACTCAAATCTTCTTCTCCTTCCAACGAGATTGGACTCTTTCAATTTATTTCGGCATCAATTTAATGAGGCAACAGTGCGTATAGCTATTTTGGGGATGGCAGCACGACACGTTTACATGAAATTATGACATGGACTGTACGACCTCTATTATTGGGCGAGGGGTTTTTAAACTTTACAAACACTTATTTGGGAATGTTGTGTTGGTACTGCCCTAATGTCCACAATGATTAAAACAGTTGATTTTAATGCATGCATGTAAACCAAGTTTGTAATTTTAGTCTATTTTACACCAAACTCCAAATGTGTGAGCAAATATTAGATCACCATATTTTTTTAGAAAAAAATATTCCTATCATTTCATGATGATGGGAACAGTATATTGACATAATCACTTTTATTTCGATGTTTAGGTACTTTTAATGAGCAAAAATATTTAAAGCTTTTTGGGTCTACTTCAAAAATTATTAAGCTTACAAAATACTATATAGCTCAAAACATAAAAAAAGGTTTCTGCTACATTGCCCTAATTGCACATACTATGAAAACCCAAGCCAAAACTTATAGTATTTGATAACTTTATTGAAAGTATATAGCCAAATAGAAGAACCTTCACCATTTTAGTCTATTGAATTATTATGCCCAATGACAGAGGTTTTTGGGCCTAATTAGCCGAGAGTCATTAAAAGATCTGAATTGGTTAGATTGTATACCACTCCAACCCCCTTCTTTGGAGCAATTTAAATCTTGAAGCAAATTTGAAAATGCCTGGTCGATGATTGGACGATGGCCATAGTTTCGCAATGTATAATATATGGAGATATAGGGGGCATTGGCACAATGTTTTTATCTGTTCAATAAATCTGCCTTTTGCAATTTACCAAGCCTATTATTAACAGTCGTCCTTATATGATCACGACTATAGAAAGATGGAACCCAGGGTTTTTACCTTTTTTAGAAAACTGTAATTTTTTGTTTTAAAATCTGTTTTATTAGAAAATGTAGCGAGTTTTGCAGCGATATAAAAACGGTCGTAAAGTTAAAAAGTCGTTTAATGTCCATTTATAAACAATGTTGTTTTATTTTCCTGATACGGACAATTTTATGCCCTATCGTTGGGTCATGCTGATAAAAATAGTAACTGCGTTTAATGTTGTTTATGACTGGACATTTAATATGCGTAGTAGTTTATGGAAATTATTATTACGAATGAAAACAATATCGTTGACCGTGAGACCAGTGAGTGCATGGTGAGGGTTATCTTTTTTATTTCTTTATAGATTCGTCTATACAAATGGGATTTTCCCTTTGCTTGCATGTGCTTTATCTGTGTTTAAACCATGGGTAAACTCGTTCAAACGGTTGTATAATATCTTATATGGAAATGGCTTCCAATAAATTAAGGATCGGTTAATTTATTTTTTCTGATGCAAACCCTGTACAAAATGCATTTAGAAAAGTGATCACTCGATATTGTGGCCAGTAATTAGTGTTCTTTTACAAATTTTTTCCCATCTATTCCTGTATTGACATAAGTAATCCGCTTATCGTGGAGTGCATGGTTAAGGTTAAGCCGATAGTATGGCCGACTAGGTCAACGATATATTAATTAAAGAAGAATTTTCCTTCCAGATTCCATTGTTACTAATTTTATTTTTAACCATGCAGAGCTTATACTTTAGCCGTTGCGGCTATAAGCCTCAATGATGTGGTGATTCATGTCAGACTCTTGTCAGACCATCTTGCTAATCACTTGAAAGCATACATACATTATATAGTAAAATCTTCAGAAAAGTTAAAATTAAACCTGATTCTTCAGTTCTCTGGAAAAAGGTTGTTGTTAATGGGTTTCGATTACTTTAATATTTCTGAAACACTTTTCACTATAAGTGACATGGTCCATGCTATAGTGCACAATTCAGCTGCCGTGAGTATGCGTAATTTATCTTATAACAAAATAAGGTGCGGTGCTTATTTTTTATTACATTTTTAACAAGTTTTTGTAGGGGTGGAGGAGGGTTGGGGAGTTTGGCATTCACTGGGCCGTGGATATCCATCTGCCATGCTACCTGATAATGCCAAAAATCCTTGATTTTTTTTCAACGATCAAAATTGCACGCACGCATAACGCTACAGGAAAATTACGTGGTGGTCTTTGGTTTTGAAAACAAAACTGTTTTTGGTTTAAGAACCACAGGAGAAGTAATTTTGAACACTTTCAATCTCACACAAATCATGTCGTAACCAGTCTCAGTGTATTTGTGTCACTTGTGCACACTAAACATCTTTTTAGCTATTATTGTAACATACTTTCTGAGTCATTGGTTGCATGATGAGACCATATCAATGACCTAATCAAATTTTTTTATTTTATTGCAGATGTCCAAAACAAGTGTTCTTTGCACTCACTTCGCTCGATAAGAACTGGTGAGTTATCTTTTAATTGTCACGTATAATAATAATAATAATTAGGAATTAGAAATTGGTTGCTGTAAAAGAAAGTGTCGTTGGTAACTTGGTATTGATCAACAGAGTGTGTATAGATTAGATTGCTTAATCGTCCTATAATGGTACTGCAATATATCATTATTAGTTGTGACGATATATAGCGTGATAAGCCCAATTATGCTTTCACGCAACCTGTAACGGGTCAAGCTTGGGTCAGTTCTGTGAAATCAGGTGGACAAAGAACTCTGTTGCACCTCTAACTAGCAATTAACGTTTCGTGATTTTGATAAATTATTTTTGCCAATAACGCTTGTGTTTATGCCAATTAAAGGGATGGTAAGAAATGATATGGTCTTAGGCCATAAAAGTCAACGTTAACATATCGTCATGGACAAAAATATGTTATGGTTTTGGGTTCCCACAGACATGAATAACCTGGAGGTGTCAGGGAATTGAATAGACCTGAAATAGTCAGGAAAAGTTGTCTTGAAACTGGAAAAGTCAGGGAAGTGGAAAATTTGGCATCTGTATGTTTTGACTCTAAACAAATTAACATATATTGTTAGCGAACTTGTGTACAAATGATTCATTGTTTGCCTTGAAATTTAACACAGATCATTATCGAATTAACTTTGGATGGTCAAATTACAGGCCTTGCAATGTTTTTTAGGGTGAAACCATTGAGGGTGGTACGTGTATGCAATGGTGAATTTCACCTCGTCAGCTATGACAACTTAGCTTTTTTTTAGAATTTGTTTGAGCGAGCAATTGTAATGCTTTTAACAATTCCTTAAAACAAGCATATTATATTTGCAATTAATGCCAGCTAAATTGAAATAGACATTTAAAGCAAATACATATTCGGGTCACTGCTTTCTAAATTTCGGCCACGGACCGCCTAATTAAACCTAATCCACCCCATTGCAACTGTAACAAAAGTTTCCCAATCCGGACATACATGTACAGTGTATAGTCTACATTACATGTACATGTAGTTGAGCTGTATCAATTAAACAGGTATCCATTCATGTACAGTGTGAATCGATATTTCAAAAATGCGTAACAACGTCAAAAAAGAATTATAAGATTAATGCCGTATTTTCACTACGCGTTTTTGCGACAGAAATCGGTGAGTGCGCACACACCGATTTCTGCAGCAAAAACGCGTAGTGAAAATACGGCATAAAATAAGATTCTTCAGGACCTGAAATGGAGCGTCGTTGCACTATGACTGATAGCATTTTGCTCGTAAATTTTAACCCATGACAGCTTACATGTAATGTATACATACTTGAGGATATAGGTACCAAGTGAAGTCATTAATATAGGCAGTGAACGCGAATGTTATTAATATACCTTCTATTGAGTTTAATCTTTCAGTTTAACCCAGATTACACTGGAAAAATGTCAGGGTTTTCCCAAAGTGGACTGCGAGGGGATCACAGCTATAAGCGTATTCACATTAGTGGAAGAATGCAATAATCCATTAATACGTGTGAATTGTAACTTAAGATTAAAAAGGTCAGCAAGCAAATATCTATGAGCCGTCTGTCATGATATCCTAAATCTTATCCCCGTATACCATGTTTTTTTCCACTTTAAGCTACTGTTCCAATAAGACGAAGCTCATAATTTGAGCAGATTCGGTACCTCAGTTGCCAAATCGTCGACATCAAACCGGAGATGGAGCTCCAGGCTAGAAAAATCGAAAATGTCACCGAATTCTTTAACAATATCCGTATCTCGACAGCAACGATTGATAGGGACAAATGAGAATTGTAATCTGGCAACATAGTACACGTGAAATTTTTCTTATTCCGCCATTTTGAAAACTGCCGTCTCAAGGTATCTCATTGACAAACCTTGATCTGTATCTCAGATGTATGGTACAAATCCCAGAACTTGATACGAAGCTTGGTCTCAAGCAGCGCCATTTGTGCAACTTTGATACAGGGCAAGGTGTATGTAGACTGGTGGTAAAACTCGACGCCCCTGCCATAGAACAAGTTTTTAGCAAAACGCGTACCACTC
>JAQGCC010000542.1:0-34645 GCA_034698905.1 Xestoiulus laeticollis
AGATCAAAGTTTTTATATGCTTTTGATTTGAGAATTACACATCCTGCTTTACAAGACTTACTGTAGAAGTGCTTTAGATCCATCTCAGCAACTTACCTATACCTAGTGAGTTGGTATGTGGTCCAAACGTATGGAAATAGGAAAAGTCCGCGTTACAAAAACAGCGCATGCGCAAGTTGGTAAGCGCCCCAATAAGCGAAAAAAGTTTCAAACTTATAGGGGAAAGGAGGTCGCAGTGGCAAGCAATGAATATGGTTTCTTCATTGATATTTCAAGAAATAACTATTTTAAAATTTAGAAAAATTCACATAATTATTTCGTACTATAATCTTAAACCTCCCAAAATTTCATTTTAGTATCCTAATTAGATCGCTGGATAAGGTTAATTTATAATGTGGTTCCGTGTAAAAATCGTGTTTCTTTCCCCTATAAAATACGCGTTTTACTACCACAAGAAGGCGCTGCACGTAACGCGGACATCCTCTATTAAGCTTACTTATGATTAAATTTAATAGTAGGCCCTACATGTATGGATTATGATTTGACAATTTGACATCTTTTGACATCTGCATAACATTTATCCAATTTTACAGGATAGACTTTACCATATGGCAATTAATTGATAGTGCCAATGAACTGAATCACCTTTACCCTGGTTCACTTCTCCAGAGATTTAAATAAGATATCAGCAGCACGTGAAACGTTAACTTCAGACTTCACCGTGTTCGATAATAGCTAATCACAAGAAAATTGTCAGATAATCTTTGTGCTATAGCAGATAATCTGCGTTAAGGTTATCTTATCGCAATAAATCATGGCACATCCTGGCTAGGTGTTCTATTTGGTAAATTCGATTTCTGAAAGTAGTCGGCATTTGATCATAACTTTGTGTTTGCCTCCTGTTCAATTGGATTTAGCCGAACCGAAATGGCAGCACTTGGAGTCTTCTTGGCAATCGCCATGGCAGTGCTGACCACTTCATCAACTTTCGCCAAAATTTCCGAAAAGCATCAAGGAAATGTAAAGGCCGATCCTGGTGAACCATTGTTCTTGACACCATACATCGATTCTGGAGATTTGGCTACAGGAAGGAATTTGAGCAGAGTTGGTCCGTTGGAAGGAACTGACATTGTTAGCTATTCTGGTTACTTGACAGTTGACGCGACCTACAATGCCAACATGTTCTTCTGGTACTTTGAAGCCTTGGTAAGTAAGACTATGCAAGGTGATTTATATTTTGTGGCCTATTCTTGGACAAACTAAAATTCATGTAAATTATAAACAAATCCCACTGTTCAAAGACGATTTCATTTTAAACCTGACTGACATCAATTCTGGCAAAACCAAACTTTTTGATCAATCGCTGTCTGTCCAAAAATATACAAGGCCTCTTAATCTTGTTTATCTTGATATCAAATCCAGCTTTAGTATCACATTTTATATCTATTTCGTCCTTAAACCTAGAGCAATAATGCTAGTGCTCCAGTTCTGCTGTGGCTTCAAGGAGGACCCGGTAGTGCGGATATGTATGGCCTCTTTGCAGAGGTCGGCCCATTTTACATAGATCAAGATATCAAATTGCAGCCCAGGGAATACACATGGGCCACAAATTACAACTTGCTGTTTATTGACAATCCAGTTGGAGCAGGTAAAAAAAAATGCCACCATTTATCAAATCGTTCGATACGTCCGGCTGCAAGGAATTTATTATTATTATTTTTTTTAATTTTTAGGATTTAGTTTCACCGGATCTGAAGGAGGATACGTAAGCGACGAAACCGGAGTAGCTAATGATTTATATTCTGCCCTCACCCAGTTTTTCACTTTGTTTCCGGAATATGCTGACAATGAATTTTACATCACGGGTGAATCTTACGCTGGTAAGTGATTTTTTTGCTGCAAAATCAACTGAAAAAGCCTTATCTGGTGGGTCAGCATGACTCGATGAACAAAACCCGGCTTCTCCTAAAATCCAATTTCAAAGAGTTTTGAAAGATTTATCAGATCAGTTTCCCCTGCGGTTGCAAAATAGATCAGATTTTATACAGTGTACGCTGCATTTGCAAAACATGAGTAGAGAATCACCAATCTGGCAATAAAAAACATGCTTAAGAAGAACATCTGATTCATTGAGAGACTAATTTGTCTGGCCAGAACTCAAACAATTAAACATGGCAGTGTCAGCAATTAACGGTTTGCAAATTTGAAATTATTGTCGAAAATGGCCAAAGAGATGGTTCTACGAATTATCCATTTAAGGAATTACTTGTCATTATTCATGGAATTCGGACAGACTCATCAAGGCCACCCACAAACAGAATTCGGATTCTGCAGAAATGCATGTTCTGGTGCAACTTTCACCAAACATTTGTTTTAAATTTCAGGCAAATACATTCCATCCATTGCCCACAAGATTCACGTTGAGAACCCAACAGCCTCCTTGAAGATCAATCTGAAAGGCGTGTCCATTGGCAATGGACTCATAGACCCTTACACCCAAAACGACTATGGTGACTACTTGTATTATCTGGGCCTCATCGACGATTCCCAGCGAGCCGAATTCCTGGAGCAGCAAGCCATCATGGTGCAGTACATCGATGATGGACAGCTAGAAGAAGCCTTCTACATCTTCGACATGCTGCTCAATGGAGACTTCTACCCCTATGGCACTCTCTTTTACAACAGCACTGGGCTGGACAACTACTTCAATTATCTGCAAGCCCAGGGACCAAACGACACCGATTACTACATTCCCTATTTGAACGACCCAGCTGTTAGACAGGCAATCCACGTGGGTAACTTGAGCTACATCGATGGATCCGATCTTGTAGAGTCCTATTTCAAGTTAGACTTTATGAATACCACAAAGCCATTCGTTGAGGAACTGCTGGATAATGATTACAGGGTGATGTTGTACAATGGTCAGTTGGACATCATCGTCCCCTACATATTCACCCTTACAATGATCGACACGTTCCAGTGGGAGCACGCTAGTGAGTACCAGCAAGCCGAGCGAATCATTTGGAAGGTGGCCCAAGGGGATCAAGAGGTAGCTGGTTATGCAAAGCCCTGCTTCAATTTCGTGGAAGTCATGGTTAGGGATGCTGGACATATGACGCCCTATGACCAGCCACGTGTGGCTTTCGACTTGATCACTAGATTCGTCGAAAACAAAGCCTGGGTCAACTGATCTGTATTGTAAAATACAGAATAAAGTTATATAAAAATTCAACATTTGCTCACTGAAGTTTTTCTTATTACATGCATGTGTAGTTATACACTCCAAAAGTGTCACAGCAGCAAGATATTAAACAAATGTGCATTAGCCAGCATAGGCTATTTCAAATCGGCCTGTCTTCAGAACTGCATTATATATTACTAGCATTATACAGTATAAGATGTTTTGATAATGTACATCCAAATAGGTAGAGATTATCACAATTTCCAGACAGTTACTGTCTTTTAAGGGATGGCACTCTTGGAGAAAGGTGTGCGGAAACGTCTGGCATTCTAGAATGCACATAAGGTACCGTTTTAAATGGTTGGCCAGATTTCGTCAAACTGGATTTTGAGTTGATGTCAACCACCCTCTGGAAAACAGCTTCCAAAGGTGATAAGAAATCGCAAATTCATCAAGATATCAAGCTATAAATAATTGCTGTTTTATCGTGAAATTCGTAGCCTTCTTTTGAAATCACAAAGTTCAAGTGATCACTTGAAGGGACATTCAATGTAAGTTGGTTCAACATATTTTGGCAAGAGACGTCTTTCAGATGAATCTTTCAGCAGTTATCAAAACTTTATCGAGACCTACAAATCCAATATGTTTTTTCTGGTTTTCCAAACTCTGGTGAGTAAAATTTCCATCTAAGTGCACTTCTTTTATGCTGCAAATTCACTTAACTATGGCTTTAGGGAACAGTGTCTAGCAATCGTGACCACTTTCACTAATTTGCAGAACAACCACGAAACCGCTCCAGTTGTTTTATGGCTCCAAGAAGGACCCGGGGGATCCGACATGTACGTCCTTTTCGTGGAATCTGGCCCATTCTATGCTGATAAAGACTTGAAGCTTAAGGCCAGGAAACATACTTGGGTCAAAAACTACAACATACATTATATCGACAATCCAGTTGGAACATGTACATGTAGCCCAAAACATCTTAATCATTTCAAATAATCGTTTAGCTTATTAGAATAAAATACGCATTATTTTCATGTTGGAGCTTTACAGAATCCGATGATGGATATGTGAGAAATGATATTGGTGTCTTTAATTACTTGTATTCTGCTCTCACCCATTTTTTTTAACCCTTTTTCCTGGCTACTATGTCGGCAACAAATTTTACATTACTGGAGAATTGTATGCAGGTAGGTGATGCTCATTTATAATAATTTATCTAAACAACTTCATGAAATCCATGTTAGGTAAGTGCGAAAATGCAAATTCAGTTAATGTAAAAACTTTGCTTCTCATATAAGAAAAAAGAATCAATATTTCGATTTCAGTAACGATTTTTTGTACTTTTAAACCCTGTCTAGTTGAAGCTAATTCACCAAAACAATTGAACCATCAGCTTCTTTTGAGATTAATGGTTGAAAATAAATGTAGTGTAGTTAGCCTTAATTGGTGATTAAAGCAATTTTTTTGATATGTTGATCCATAATCTGACCACTGTCTTTGATACCAGCACCAAAGCATTTTTCAAAAAGTAGGAGACATTATTTGAGATTAGAACTTGTTTCCTTATTTTTATAATAAAATTTGTTTAAATTTAGGCAAATACATTCCTGTCATGGCTAAAAAAATCCACATAGAGAAAGCATAAACCACAGTTTATAAACCACAGTCGGCAATGGGCTCATTGATCCAATTACCCAAACCAACTATGGCAACCACTTGTATTATCCAGGCCTTATAGATGGTGCTCAGCACATTTGTTTCCTGCAGTAGCAAGCAGAGATGATATGCTCATAAAAGATGGTCAACCTGTGTTCCTCCTCTTAAATTCTCTTCTTAAGAGTGATTTCTATCCCTACAAGTCTTACATTTATAACTGCACCAGAATGGAATACTACTATAACTATCTCATCACCAAGGCTCCTTAAGGTACAAATTACTATGGTCCTTACATGTGTCTGCCCATAGTCTTAAAGGTCATCCATGTTGGAAACTTGGCCAATAATTCTGGGGATAAGGTGGACTCTTTTTCTTAAAAGATTGACTACAGGGTGATGCTATACAATGGACAGTTGGACTTGTCTTTACTATGTCTTTACTGTTGCTATGATGATATGATCCATACTTTTAATTGGAAGCAGGCCAATGCCTACCAAGCAGCACCACGAGTTGTATGGCGAGTAGCCTAAGGGGATACGGAAGTGGACGGATATGCCAAACCTGTCTTCAGTTTTGTAGAAGTCATGGTAAGGGATGATGGACACATCGCACCCTACGATCAACTCAGAGCTGTTTTTGACAAGATTTCGAGATTCATCGCCAATACACCTTGGGTCAACTAAATGAAGTTGACATGATTAAACATAACTTACAATTAGAAATGCATCATGGTCATAGTTTAATTAGACCATGGGATCTCAGAGCTGCCAAACTGCAGCTAAATTGTTAACTAATGGTCACAAATCTGAATTGTTTTTTATGCGTCAGCTCGTTATTTTAAATAATTTTATCGTAATGTACTGTTCAATCCAAATTGTTTGCAATAAATGTGAAAAGATCAACTTATTTTGCAATATTTTTAAATACACTATTTTTGTTTGTAAAAGTGCGTGGTCTGTTAAACTTCAAGTAATACAGGCTATGGACTTTTCATACACATCGTGTTAAGTTATATAGGATAAGATCATGCAATGAATCAAATTGTTTATTAATGGATATCTACTTGATACCTTCCATTGTTTTGGGACATTATCAGACACCTCAAAGCCAAAACAGGTCTTCATTTTATGGAAATTCCAGGCATACATGTAAGATGTGATATGCATATGTTCATATGTAAAGTTTAGCTTGTCTTTTCACTTGATTTGTTGACATATTACAGATTGGCTTGTACTTGGCATAACGACATGGGGGAAAAAGGGGGAGAGAACACAAATGGAGCGTCATATCAAAATTTTATCGACAATCTTCTAGGATCCGTTGAGGACTTGGTTATAGCTTTGGTGTTCCCTATCTGGATTATTTATGTAACCAAATAAATCGTATGTAGAAATTGCGAACAATTAAATAGCCATAAACAGGGTCTTAATATTTTATGTTACAGTTGCCAAAATAGATGTACGACAACTGCGAGGGAATACCAAACTGCCAACGGCTTTGCGATTATGATCAACAACACATCCAAGTTTAACTGTTTTTCAATGCCCTTGCTTCAATTATTTATCGATAAAACGGATAACTGCATTAATCGAAAGAGGATGTCGTCAATTTGCACAAGTGATCACAATCGATCGCTTCCCTTCAATAATAAATCACAGGACCAGTGAAATATGCGTTATCAAATAAGACTTAGTAAAAATAAAAGTGGGCATACATGACAAAAAAATACACTGCAAGAGTTTACTGCATATAGAACCTTCTACAAATATGAATACGTTATCATCTCCATTTACAACGTTTACCGCACTGTAGAATTGCCTTGCGACAAATGCTCATGGTAACTACCAGTGCAGCATTTTAAAAATAATTAATACATATATTTTATATTAAGTATTTTAAAGTACAGGAACAATATATCTTGACACATATGAATGCAAACTTGAAACGCTATTCATGTTATTAGAATATGCAGATTTTTTTAAAGATTTTTTTATGAGATGTCAACAGAAGTGAAAGATTTCAAGCTGTCTCATAGATTATGATGCTTGTGAGACTATATACAAGACAAGCCATGGGATCAATTGCAACCCCAATTTTCCAAAAAGGACTATATTATGTTTGGCTCTATGTAATGAGTACCTTAACAATATGGTTTAATGAGATAACACTCCAATAAGAACATATATACTCAACAACATATACGGTTCTTGCCGTACTATGAACGAAAAGTGTTAAATATCTCAGGTATTCGTATAACAATTTCGAAACAGCAGACAGAGTTCATACCATCTGACTAATGAGCAATAATAAAAATAGACATTTTATTTAAATTTACATGTGCTTCTACCACGCGTTGGACAACTTCAATCCTTCGCAATCTGGTAAACACTGTTTGCACATGCAACGTTCGCAACAAAAAACAACAGTTAAAACTTTAATGACCATGTTTGGATTAACGTTAGTGGCCTTTTTTAATTATGAGTATGGATTTTGATAATCCTTCGGGAATGCAAAAACCGGTCACGGTGCTGAAACTGTGACGATTCAAAGCCCGTAACAACAAACCATATGGCACGGATTTTGTCGAGTGTTAGCTACTGGACGTTGTCCATGTTGATCTTAATTACCTGCGAATTTTCTGAAGCGTGAATTTCATCAACCTCTGTTGATGCGACTTAGTGAAATCCTCTAATGGCGCAAATGCAATTGAGTGATGCAGTTGTTAGTGGTCTTCTGAAGTAGGCATCTTGGAGATCCTCGGAATTTTGTGCCGACGCTTAATTAATATTAAGGGCACATTCGCATTTGGCTAATTGCTCGATAAATTATTTAAATTCATATCTGGCCATTACAAGCGAATTAGCACGTCCTAAGTAAATATTTAAAGCACCGTATAAACGCTTAATGTTGGAAAATGTCTGGCTCGCGTGACTTGCAGGAACCCGCTTTTCAAATTGGGCGGTATATATGCACTCTAACAGCAAGTTTTAATAAAGCACGATGTTAGGATACGGATAACTATTAAAAGAACTGATAATAGTAATAAACTTTTGCACAAATTTCGTGCATTTTTCATTAAAAAAGATACGCAGCACCGAAATGGGCGCTTCTCCATAAATTTTGTATTTACCTTTTAGGGTTGATAATTGTGGGCCAGCATGCGATGCTATCGGGTTATAATTTATGCAGAAAAAAAAATGAATAAATAAACACGCTGCGAGTAGGTCTTTTAGCACTTTCGTGATGGGAAAGTAAAAAATACAAACGTAAAATGCCATTATTTATAGTAGTTAAATTTTGCCATTTGAACGTGTGTCCAAGATGCCATACAAAGAGACGTAGAATAAAACTACATGCATGGGATAGAAGGACTCCTTCATTCTGAACCAAGATGACAACTATTATAAAGAGATATATTCTTACAACCATGTACTGTACGTATTAGAATCAATACGAAGAAAGTACAGAAATTTCTTCTATGAGTCTACAATGGTAAAAGCTTGCATAGCATGAAGCAGTTTCAGGAATTTCGTTGTGTTCCCATTCCATTCCAAATTGTTTTCTAACAATGATACTAAGAATTTTGCCGCAAATTATCCTCCAGAAATACAAATTCTGTTAAGAATGTATAGGAAAAAGTTGCTATTTTAAGTGGAACAACCGCTCTGATTTTGACCTTATGAATCAGAGCAAATGCTCTTGCCTTTTCCTGTATGAGAATCCCGCTCAGTATTTTAGACATCACGTGCATCCGTAGGGTAAGAAAAATACATGTCCACACCTCAAACGGATTTGATGGAAAAACGATTCCCTTCCATTTCCTGAGGTCTGCAGGGTGAAATCCGTGTGGAGAATGTCAGTTCGGAAATTTGGGCTCAATACGGATTTGATGATTTCTTGAAAACTGCATCTTTTCAGTAAACCAATTCTCGATTTGAAGGGCGAAAACTAAGCCTTTGCCTCTGCGATCTCCACCGCAGTTCTGCGAATATGACCGGAATGCCAAATGGGCACTCTGGTGGTTCGCTCTCCAAAACGAATCATTTGCATACGAAACAAATGCAGGGGGAAAGCCAGCTGCGATACAATGAATGCCAAATGCTATGGAAAAAAGTTTTTTTTTAACCATATATACTCAAAATCGGAACAGAAAGAAAAGATAAATAAGCGTGTGTTGGAATATCGAAAAAGATTTTTAAGGTGTAAAAAACGACTGATCCCGTTGCTGTTCGTGTATGTGTCCACGCATCCAAAATTTATGCAAGTAGCTGAAAATTTCCTAAGGAGATTTTGTTTTCAGATATCACTTTGTGAATATGGTAAAAACCTGGATTTCTTTATCTTGATCGACTCATAACCTACAAGACATGACTCGCATGTCTTTTAGAGTTGTAAAAATGTAATGTCACGAGTAGTTAATCGTATTTATAAAATTAAAAATAATTCACTAAAATTGCATTGAAAACATGTAAATTTGACTGTTTTGACAATAGCCTAGAGGTTGCCCAGAATGCACCATAGATGAATCTTGAAAACAAGACCCTAATTTTGAACTTTATAGAAAATAATTCGTATTAAGCTACAAAGCTGTAATATTAATGATTAATTCCGTTTTAGTGGTGCGGAATTCAAAGGAAATTGCGAATAGATTTGATTTTGATTAAAAACGACATCATCGAGCAGTTGTGCATACTGCATTGTCGTATATAATGCAATCTTATTTTCCAATTCATGTCCTTTTCAAGAATGATAAATCTCATTATGAACACATGTTTGGCCTGCGGATCTATGACACTTGAAACTCAATCCTGCGCCTCAATAACTTTGGGTACTTGACTGTTTCTTGTTTATATCAACAAAGGTCAACAGCTGTAAAGTTCAAGAATCGAGCTTCACTTCCCATGGACTCCTTCCCTCCCTTAAATGCTTATTAATTCCCACGTTAGACGAATGAAACTGAAATATCTAACTATGAAACATAACACTAGCTGCCATCATTATGTTCTCATAGGAAACAAAATTATCCCGCTTAGGCTCAGGCCTTCTTTGCTACAATTGGAAGATCAGATACAGTATACAGTATACATAAAGCCGACAAAGATATTCATAATATGCTCATAGTCATAGTAAACTTGTCAGTTGGCATTTAAAGCATGAATGACAAGTGCATATGCTCATATCTTTACTGTATATTATACAAATGCAAACATCTTATGCACTGTCCATGAAATAAGACGCAAATATAACTTAGGCATTTATTTTGCTTATAATAATTGTCTTATTAAACAATGAAACAAATTTTAATATAAAAAGTGGTGAAATAAAAATACAGCTTTGCAATTTATTTCGTGGACATCTTAAATTGATTTGCAGTGTATTTAAAACCAAACAACTTGTCTTAGGAAAATACAATGTTTGGCATTTTTTAATACAATAAATATTATATCATTGACTGCTGTATTGATAAGTCATACTCCTATTCATAAGAAGATATGAACAGCATCCAAGCAAAAGAAATCAACACAATACCCTGTACAACGCAGTTTCTTTTCTACGTCAGAAGTAAATTAGATTTGCAAAATGTCAATAGAGATGTTCCTTCTACACTAATTTTACTCGAAAAATCACGAAGTTAAGCATTTTGCATAATAGATGAAGAAGAGAAGAAGATCGCTGTCGGGCTTTGTGATGCCAATAAGTTTGCTGCAACAAAAACGAGTTCACGTTGTTCTCCACCAAATGAAATCATCGATAATTGAAAATAAAAGAGAAAAGAAAATGGGGATTTGGGCTCCGCAAGCAACGCCATCAAAACTCTTTATATGGCAATCTCATCAGGTTTGGAAGCCTTCACAGATTGACTTACAGATATGCAAATTTGCACACACAAAAAAAACTGCAGCTAGAAGGGTATCAGATAATAAGAAAAACAAAGATACTGGAAGCTGGCTTTATAATACGAGTTTAAAAACTGTTATATAAGAAAACTATATGACATATATATATATATATATATATATACGCACAAAAAATCCTTATTAACTAAAGTGAATCAGGTCACGAGATCTGATGGCAAAAGCAAAAACACCCTTTGATTATAGAACAATTGCTGTTATTTATTGAAGCTTTTATGAAACTATATGCACTGGCATGGATTCTCAGAGAAAGCAACAATCTCATGAAATCTAACAAACGAATGAAATGATAACGTATAAAGTTGGAGGCATTATAATTTAATTATATCCCATTAATAAATCTGAAATAACAACTATAAAAGCCTCGTTAATTACTCAAGAAGAACACATATTTCATCCTTACATCTTTTAATATGGCTGGACAGTAATAGCAGTTTGTAGAAGTTTGCAAGATTAAGACACATACGTTCGTGAAAAATCATAGAAAAAAAGGTCAATACCGACTCTTGAAAATTCGCATTAATGCAGTGCAGATTTATAGCATTGTGGGCAAGGGCCTATTTGTCACGAATAATAGTGGAAGTTTATTTATCTTCCAAAGCATTCAATGAATAACTGCGGAAATATTTCATGTCACTGCTTTTGTTGGAAAGTAGTGGCCTGCTGCTTGCATGGATTTCGGGTCAACTGAAATCGATAGCAGTTTTAAATGGAAAGAGTTTGTATGGCACACAAAAATGGTTTCAAACATGATTGGTCAATCGCAGCAGAACGGATGCAGTATTTGAGCCTTGTGAATTTGATTGATTGTTTGCCATTCATAAAAATGCCTCATAAGAACTTTAAACACTCAAAAATTGCATTTATAAATTCATCAAATTATTTCCCATGCTGAGAATGCGTTTAAACCAAAAGTTGATAGCAACTTGTGTAACCACTTAAATATTGCTGATGAATCTTTCATTTTAATAATATTCAACAAAAATTACGGATTCTTGAAGTTATAGTCAAGACTTCAGCATAAAAAGAGTACAAACTTTTTCCAATAAAGAACTGTTTGAGTATTAATTAGACTTTTCATGTTTCCTGCTTATTTCAATACAATCTTGATTACCACTTGAGATTCAAATCATTAAAAACTGATATTATCAGATTTGCAGAACTACCACCGTCATCGACCTTTAAATGTATCCCAAATGAAATGTTGACAGGGTTAAGCACCTCGCATTGAGAAACATCTTGATTGGTTTTAAGGGTAGACCAAGGAGCATTATCTAAAATTGAAATGTCTGGATTCATACACTGAAGAACAATGGCTGATGACTATTGTGATTCTCATTTCCAACTGCCAGTTGGCTTCGTTTATAATTACATTTTGAGCAAAATGCAATATTGATTCGCTAACCCCGCACATGGCCATCAATTAATGTTCCATGCCTTAGAGTAGGTCAACAAAACAGATCCATCTGCAAAGATATATGGATTATTAAGATACAATTTGCGCTTGCGGAGGCCTCTGCGTAATTTCATTACGTTAACGTAAATCCATTAAATCCATTAACATGCAATAGGCGTGAGGCAATGCATCGTTACATGTTGGGAATTGCGCAGTCACAATGCAACAACAAAATGAGTCTGATTTAAGTTGCATCTGACAGACATGCAACTTAAGAAAACTAAGAAACTATAACAATGGCAATCGATGACTCGTTTTGTCTTAACAAAAAAAAAATGAAATAAGGTAAGCTATTCGTATTCCCGTTATGAGAATATCAGTTTATCATAAGAAAGGGAAAAATACCTGTTTGGAAGCAAGAAAAGCGAAGTTCTGCACTGTTGAACATAATGTTGTGGGCAAACAGATAGAAGCGGATCGTCCAAGATCCATAGATAGAAAGTCCATATTTATCCATTATAATATGTACTTTAAATGTAATGGCCATCCATAATTCATTGCAGGTGGCTGCTATTCAAAAAATGACTACACAGGTTGCAGTGTATAACAAAAGGATTATGAAAGTATTGATGTGCCAAGGCAGAAATGAGCAATACACATGAGAAAAAAATGAAGGTTAAGTATTATTCAACAAGTTTCAAATAACTGGAAAACTTTCCATGAAACGCTGTAGAATAAATTACATTGCAACACTTGCCATCCATTTAAAATCTGCAGTGAACTAACCAACTTTTCCATACTAAAAAAAATCCTATCCGCAGTATTCAATTTGGCCAATTCTACATATGGCAAGATTTCCCCAGACCTGGAAGTCCTGAAATTGCTAGGGAAATTGGATAAACCTGGACTATTCATGGAAGCATAACATTTCATTTCTGTGAGAACCCGGTAGACATTATCCAATTTTATGAAATTACAAATATTTAAAAAAAAATCACTGGATGGGCTTGAGCCTGCAACATTCGACCCTAGTAGCCCAACCCCTTTAAAACACGCTCAACCAATATTTTCTTTCAAATGTTCGATTTTTTTAAACAAAGATATCCAATTAATAACGCTCACGTTATGTGATCAACCATTCTGTTCAGCAAAAAAAAAAAAAAAACACATAAAAAACGCCTTCTTGGTTTTTGATATTAATTGGCATTCTGAAGATGCCTGCTGCATTGAAATAGAGTCACGTATATCGAATCCCAACAAACATTCCCCCCCCCCACATTTCAAATCAAATTACACATTGAAAAGAAGACGTTTAGCTTATTGTTACACGAGTTACCAGAGTTGCCTATCTAGTTGGCACTAAAAGAGTTGTTTCCAAATTGCAGAATTGCCAGACTCAGCAGTGCAATTATCCAGGAGTTGTTGGATTTCAAATTGGACCAACTGAATAATTCTTTTGTAATTCTACAAAGGCATCCACAATGCCCGAATGCATTGCATATATAAAGGACTCCTGACAATTCGTTCTTCTTAATCTTGAATATAAATGAAATAACGCTAGCAATTCATGGTCTTAATCCTTGAACTTGCAAACTCGGGGCAATTTTATAGTCTATAATCGCTTAAGTTGGTTAAAGTTTTCTTAGCCCAACTCCCAACCTCGAGTGCTGAATGATTTGCGAACGAAATTAGTATAAACCAGGATTAGCAACATTATCTAAATGATGATTGTGAACGGTTAGAGCCAATTCCTATTCGTGTAACCAGGTTAGTTCATCACGAAAAACGATGGATAGCCTTTCTAAAACCTATTTAATCACGTCTGAATTTGATTCAATCCTTTATAAGCCAATCAAGAACCGAGAAGAATTGCTCAAATTATCCTATTAGTCTCAAAATTGTCACAGGTTTCCATCCACCCATGATGCAGCTAGCTACTGACCATCACCTCCCTTAAATTGCAAGGGCATGGCACCTCACGTGAGCACCCAGAGTGCGCTGCAGTTGCTCCATTACCTCAAATTGAATTGCCATAATCAAATTACAGTGGATGCTGTTTGCACAGACAGTACACGGCATTGGGAGAGAGATAGTGCGTTAACAGTTGTTTGTTTAAATCAGGCAAAATCCACTGGGGAGTTGCGAGGTTGCCTGGCTCGGCTTACTACATTATTTACTCGTCGAATGCATCTATTCCCCAAAGGATTCTACCAAGAAACTCCCTAATTCTCACTTTGGGCCAGCGTAGCAACTTCATTCAATATACTGCTAATAACAATTAGCCCATAAATTGCGGGTCTTGGCAAGAAGCTAACCGAAATCGCATTAAAGCAAACGCTTTAATTGTTTCCTCCACACGCAAAGGCAACGCGGAAATGCAACTTTTAGAAATGGTCCTTAACAAGGGCCAAGCGCCATCTATGATATTGTATCCGCAAAATTGCATATTGTTAAAAATTGCACATTTCTATGGGATTTATCACCAAATCCCAAGAAACATGTGGCTCAGGCCGCCATTTTGAATCACAATGGCTGCCACGAATGTTTGCCATAAAACAAGGACCGATTTTATCAAAACAGTCACCAAGTTTTAAAAGCTTATGAATCCATATTAAATGTAACAATAATATTACATTTTGGAAACAAATTGGTTATTGGTAAGTATAGAAGTGATAACCTCGCCATCTTGAATTCCGGTGAAATGTTCTTATACATGACTAAAAAGATTATATATTAACTTTGTTAAAATAATATTATTGTAATACATAAAGCCTTTAGCATCGTCATAAAGGTACTTTCAACACAATATAAATCTCCTCAAATGCTGTTTTAGAGCATCTTAATCGTCAATTTGATTCATCCAAGCAGTACATTATTTTGCACAAAGAGTTAAGAAGAATTGAAAGTGACATTTGTATGCTATAGTGGAAAATTATCATTTAATTCTATTTCCTACATATGTTGAATTAATGGCACCATTCTGAATTGAATTGAATTTAACTGCTCTCATAGGCTCTAAACACTCAAGAAAGCTCTGATGCAATCTGCAGGAAAAGCCAGAAACTTAATTAAAAGCTTGAACTCAAAACACCAGCCTAATTGACTGTTGCGCATACTGCAAGGAAGTGTTTTTTGCCGTCTCACATAACGCTTAATCTGATTTGCTTTTTTTATAAAAAATATTCTAATTAAATTAGACGGACGGCTCGTGAAAAGAACCGAAGCCTCAGGTGCACTTTGCTGGCTGCTCCATATATTTAGCTCCGAATTTAATCTGAAATTCAATTTAAAACAGTCTGCCCAACATGGATTATTTTTTTTTCCTTGGTAAATAATCCTATATTGCATACCCGCCATGTTTATCAAAAGCATCACGTGATATATGATGGTTGGGAACACTTGACTGTCTCACTGTAACTAACTATCCACAAAGCAAGAAAAAACTTTTCTTAGGGCTTGTTGCACCAACTAAGGTTAAGAATAATCTAGGGTTAACCTGCTTTATAACAGTAGGTTAGCCCAGGTGTTAAAGGTTAACCCAGCGAGTAGTTAGGTTTAACCTCGGGTTAATATTCTAGAATTAAATGGCTACCATTTTGCCTTTTGCGTGTTGGAACATGGGTTCTATAACCCTGGGTTGTTTTATAAAGGGTTAATTGGTGCATCACATACAGCTAACCAGAAGGTTAACCAGGAGTTACATTTTGACCCGAGGTTAGTAAACCTTAGATTTTCACCTCAGTTTGTGCAACCGGCCATTAAAAGTTATCTCTTAAAGTAGCACTAAACTTTTTAATCATGATGGTTTAATAGAATATCCTTCAGAATTGGCAACGGTTTTCCAATTAATTCTAGAAAATAACCAAGTTTTATATCTTCACTTGCACAAAAAAAGTGTTTCATGGGAATATTTCTCATAAACAAACTCAAGGGATAAAATACTCAGTTGCACAACTTATTGGACAACTTATTGTACACTTTTCGACATCTGTAAATACTATCAAAATTTGCATACAAAAATTCGACAACTTTACAACTTCTATCAGTATATATCAAAGCTGCGAAACAGCAAACTTTGGCAGGTGTTTCTCATATAAACGTTACAACTGGATCAATTCTAAAACACAATCAATTGGCTTGAAACTAAAGTTCTCTTGAAATGAACAAATGTGACAAGTCACAGACCTGTCACACCAAACTGCAATGTGGTTCCAAAACCTGAAGTGCATTTTAACAAAAAGTGGTGATGTCAAGCTTACCACAAAAGAAGATACTGAGTGTCCAGAAGTTGGTCATCATCTTCTAGTTCAAGTTAGTCCACACACTCGAAGGTAGTTATGTTCACAAACTTGACTCAACGAACCAGAGCGGACTTTTATCCCCCCAAACGAAACGGGGAGTTGCCGAAACAAAGTTTGCCAAATCCTGGCATGAGATGTTCACAGGCGCTGCATGACCGGAAAATCCCTCGAAAACCCCACGTCGAAAAACAGGATAAAAAGGGTAACCCTCAACAAAATCGGTGGAATCAAATTCGAAGCTTGTTCCCACGTGTTCACTGGGTTCGGGAGCAGAACCTTTTCCGACGCTGCTCCTTGGATGGTTGGCTGATGAACACTGAAGACATGAGCAGAATTCGATGCCAAACCAAGGACATAGAGGGCGCTGCCAGTTGCGATGTTGGGTTTTGAAAAATCGATAAGTGAAATATGTGGAGTATTTCAAAGCTTTGGTTCACCGACTGCGTATAGGCCATCATAAACAAGAGAAACTATCGAGAATGGGAAACAGTTGCAAAACTGTATTTTTTTGTGTTTTTGAAAATTTATTTGGATAGATTCAGGGAGGGATAGGGGTAATCGAAATGATAACCACTTACTTAACCGGTCATTTTCAAATACTCTCCAAATTGCAGCCGCGTATGCAAGTGAATATGTGAAACTTTGATGCTTATAAAACTTTAATTTTCTTCGTTTTTTTAGACGAATAAATAAAGTGATTAGAGATTTAAAAAACTGGTTTTGCAATCAAAATAATAACCACTTATTTTACCAACAATTTTCAAATACAAATGTACTTTTCTAATTAGTAAGTTCAAGGGAAATTGAATCAATTTCTGTTTTAAGCCCTGCATGCAAGTGAATATGTGAAAAAGCGATACTCGGATGGTTATAAAACTTCAATTGTTTGTGTTTTTTTATAAATGAATAAAAAAATAAATAAATAAAGCGATGTGAGATTATAAACCTGCCAAGAAATGCTGGATGGGGTGAAAAGAATGAAGAAAACAAATATTTTATAAGCATGTATTATTTATACCAAGAGTTGATTTCAAATTTTTACCATGTAGTTGCAGGGTTTCGAGATGCTTACTGTCTAAGTGTCTAAACCAATGTTTTCAGATTTTTTTAAAAAAAAAAAATTCATCTGTATAAATGCAATGTTAGAAAAAACACCAGAAAAAATACCGTGTTTTTTCCCCCCTCGTGTTTTTAAACTTTCTCCATTGAAAACTCGTATTTTACTAAAATATTACAAATATAACTAGGCATTATGGATAAAATGGACTTTTTAATACTTCAAGAAACCCGGAACTGCAATGGACGAAATCCAACAGCCAGCTTACTGTGAATCATTAACAAAATTGACCAAAACTCATCAATATGATATTGCTTTAAATGTACAATAGAAATCATGCTTATATAAACCAGTCCTTATTTCGCATTTCAAGTACTTCAAGATTCATTCAGAAAACTTTCTCGCTTCGTTAATCAGCAATTCTAGAAAAAAGGCAGGCTTTTCCAATAAGCCAAACGCGTCTCTTGTACACCACCAGTAAGATAAGCCCGAGGTATCTCCCATTAAAAAGATAGATTTTTATTGCTCAGAAACACCTCGTTTACGTTCTAGTGTGGAAGATTTATTTTGTGTTTTACGAGGCAAACTCGATCCAGGCGCCACCTGTTGCCCACGCATAATCAAGCTCAAACAGCCCTGTTGACTTTTAGGAGCTTTCCAGCTGTTGGCACTAATGTGCCGATGAAAGCCCTCTGGTGGCATAATAACATAACTTTCCCCTTGATAAATTATGCTCATTGACAGGTTGCGGCTTCTCCTCTTGGCTCCAACTGTTCCACAACCGATTGGGGTTTAGTCCGTTAGGGGATTTTCCCATTTGCTACCATCAAAACGGTGACAAAATTTGCTCAATGCATACATTGCATATTTTATGACCCATATCAAAAGCCAGAAAGGTGGCTCCTCATTTGTAAAAGTTCCACGTTGATCCATGGCTTACAGCCAGACTGAACTACACATTATTTTTTAAAGAAATATGATGCAAAATATGTTATTCCATTTCGAAGATTGGTATGATACTAAAGCGGATCAATAGCCGCACAATCCCAAGGTTCTGATCTCTGATCATGGTAGGTGGAGAAAGGAGGGCACTGTGAGACATTCCCTTTAGAAATCCATAATAATGACGTGCTTTCCTTCAATGTCTAATAAGAAATGCATAGCAGGATATTGAAATACAAGCCCGTTGACTTTTAGATATCGGAAATAAGTATCTTATCGAGCTTTTCAGAAAAAAAAAGACCATGAAAAAAAGAAAAGAAAAACTAAACCAAGAAACTAAAGAGTCGCCGCAGGCACATGGTAACTTAAAAACTTTTCTCCACATATACAAGTATATAATAGAGTTGTATAAGTTACCTGCAGCAATGTAATATGAGGCTATCATACTGCTTGAATTCGGTGAGGATATCCGCAAGATATGCCAAATGGAAAAGTCTACATGTGAACATTCAGAACATTCAGAACGCATGCCTGCATGTCCATTGTAAATAACCACGTGTTTAAGTGGTAACACGTATTGTGCTGCTCCTGGAGAACTCGTGTACCCGATTTAAAATTGTGTATTCTAGAGGTGTCAAACCATCACAGGATTGGGATGAAAGAAATGTTCCTTGGCATCATCAACTTGAATTTGCTATGACCCTTGCCTTTAGCTCTACATTCCAGGTCAAGTCTTCGTATTCTCATTAAATTTACATAGTAGTCTGTGTTCCAAAATGATTGAAAAAGTTCTCCAAAAACAATACAGGATGCATGCAATTTCGTACTGCCAATCCATGTGTGTATCCTGCAAAATCAATTGTTTCTAATCAATATTTTACTCCCGGCGCTGTCAAGAATGGTGCACCTAATGAGCTGGTGAAATAATTGATCTATCAATTAGCTTTCCTAGCCTACAGCTGGCTTGTTTACAGGTCCCAATCCATCGCGTTCGGAAACGTGTTAATTACTGGTGCCATATTGAGCTTGAAGCCACCGCTAAGATAATCAGAGATGCCGTGTTTATTAATGACGGGATTAATTAAAACCCATGTCGGATAAACGAGTTGAACGACACTGTGGTTCGTTAATCCGGACCATTGCCATGGGGCATGTTCTTGAAGCTCGTTCATGGACTCTCAAAATCATTCATCAGAATCCTTGTTGATCTGTTGAGAAATATGTTGTGAGAATTTGGGGTATGTTCCGAGGAGAATCATCCCATAATACTTAATGGGGCACATCAAAGAGAATTACTATAGGATGAAACAAATAATTTTGGCAAGATTGCAGCCTAATTGACCATTCTTTGGGTAATCCTGATTGAAGTTAGAGATGCCAGACTCCAAAATTCGGCGGGCATTCCAAAAAGTCATCCAAGAATCCCAGTAATTTAAACATTGTGACTCTAGGGGAGAATCTTTAAAAACAGAAGTTCAAAAGGACGTCTCTTGCTGAAAACCAATTCTTAGCCTATTTCCGGTCAACTCAAGGTGGTTTTAGTGCTGTAAAATAGTCCACTGAGCTTTTAGGAAAAAAATCCAATTTGATTTCAGCCCCACGAATTCAATGTCCACCAAATAGGCTGAACCAATGAATGTAACGTAAAAAAAAAGTCGAAAATGTGGCAATTCCTCAAGATGACCAACCATTTTCAAAGTGACCACAGCCAAAAAAAGATGTAATCAGATGGCAATGCTTCGAATAAAAAAAAGCTAGGATGACAAGGGGATGACAAGAGTGGGTAGAGGGGGTGGGGAAGTTGCCAACAAATTTTATTCCAGATGAGTCTTCTCCATCAAGCCTCTGGACGGAGGTCAGCAGCCTGAAATGCGAATTTTTATTGACTGAAAAGCAAATGAATGAGACATTGACGTCATCAATGCAATATCCGCTTTTGGGGGGTGTGGTCACCCCTATTCAGCAGTCCATCAGTGGAATGAGAAAAAATGGCTTAGCCAACTGCATTGAGCAAAACACAAAGCTGAAGAATTTACTGATAGGTCCTGAACGGTGACCGGATATTTCCACAAACCCAGGTATTTTGCAATATATGACCAATTTTGGTCGGGTTAAGCTGGAAAGGGATAGGACAGTCAGTTAACCCCTAAACTGACTTTCCTATTTAGGGATTATAACCTCTGTCCTATCCCTTCCCAGCTTAACCTGACCAAAATTATCAATATATTGCAAAATACTTGGGTTTGTGAAAATATCTGGTCACCGTTCAGGAACTATTAGCAATTTTTTTTAAATGTTTTGTACATATATCTCATCTCTCAAGCTAATTTAAGTGGAATCCTACAATCTTGCAGAGTGTATTCTGAAGATGTTGAGAGGTAGTCCATGGTTCGCTTGTACTGTTTGTAACAGTTCAAAGAACGTTCCGCCCAGGATATCTTACAGAAGTTGTCAATCCGTGATGATTTGCGGATATGAAATATATACGGTGCATATGGTGGGTCCCGCATCCCCATTTCAGCTCACTATAAACCTTCCCTAAACGCGTTGAAAAGGGGTTATCGATGAGGTCTAGTTCCACATACAGGCTTTAAAAAAAAAGAAATCTGCTGGAAATTGCTCCAATTTTTCTGGACAGCTGTAAATCGCCCGTTCGGAGACTACTCGAGGGTTATATGGGGCGTGCGGGGAAGTACTTCATTTCCTGGAGGGAATATAATTTGTTAGGCGGAGGAGAGGGAAAAGGGGGGTATTTCATGTTCGGCAACATGATGGCCCAATCATCCATAAATCCCATAAGGATAACCGGGGCGATGGAAACTTGAGTACCCTTCAGAAAATCGAGGTCTTTGGCAGCCCTAGGAAGACAGCTACGCCACCCTTTTGGTTAACGTGCGTAAAAAGCCCATAGCCCTACCGATAAATTGCCTCGAATAAACAATCCGTCCACAAATTGGTTTCCTAATGGAGTTTGTGAGCATCTTTCACTAGGGCGGGTGGCGATAGGTGGCACAACGATCTGGTGTTGACTATAGCGTGTAAGCTTCATAAACTCTCTTAAGTGCAAGATAAACCCTCTTAAGTTAATCCACTGCTACTGCAAATAATACATAGATGACAAATTTGGTTTTGGGCTTGATGACAATTTATTTGGTAATCTCTCCTTTGTGTCATGGTCGTGCAGTACAATCGTTTGTCTCAAGAGGGGAAATTTCATTCCAATAAAGGCCACTCGCATGTTTATTAAAGGTAAGTTAACAAAGCAGTAATTCAAATGGAATGTTGAAAAAATGCGTTTTTTAATTATTGTTATATCCGTTATATGAAATAAGGATTATAAAAACTTCAAAGTTGCTGAGATCTTAATCAACGCTTTTTCATTTCTCAAAAGTACGAGGTTATAAGAGCATTATACGAAAATATTTAGCAATCTCAGACAGTTCGGGAGATATTTGCAAAAAAAATACCAAATTGTTAATGCAAGTGCTGCCCCTTATGGGTTGGCAATCAGTGATAACATATTTGCTTCCAGTAGTTGCCTACATGCTAATTATTTTGGTTAATAGTAAAACTATTATAAATATATTTATTATAAAATAGTAGTTAAACTAATAGCTTTTGTACATTTTGGCAACGCCATGACTGTTTAAATTCTAGGCTTTCATTTACACAGCAATTAATGTGCATAACAAAGATATATAAATGTGTTTTCTTAAGAATGAACATCTATTTTATCGTTTTGTGCTAAAGGTCCTTAAATACGAATATCTAAGGGCCATTTATAGAGCTAAATCTCAACCTAAGGCATCAAAGGAGGCAAACTACCTAATTGGTCCGTTATGCGGTGCCCCAAAAGGTTGGCAAACAGTGATGGCACTCGTGCCTGCAGTGATTGCCTATCCATATAAGTTTTTTTTTGTAACTAAGGACAGAACTATAATTTGTGTTGTACGACAGAAACTAATTATACATTACCAGAAAATTTCAGAAATATATTTAGATAAAAAAACCTACATAATTTCTTAGCCTAGCGCTGTTCCTTAAATGTTGGCAATCATTGTTAGCACCAGTGCTTGCAGTGATTGCCTACTCACAGGCAAAGCAACGCATTTACTGATTAGTTTTTAGAAAATCCTTTGCTAAATAGACAGTAATTAGCAAATTAGAAAATTATCCTAATTAGGAAACAATTTGTCTTTTAAAAATCCAGCGCTTCTCACAGCTTCACCAACTTTATCACAGATGGTGCTGGGAAATTCATAGAAAAAAAACACCCTCGAAATCCATAGCAACCACCAAACCAATTTCTCGAAACAATCAGGATTGAAATGTCAACATATTCTCTAGAATTAAGCCTTCCCTGCCAATTCTATATCCCAGATGCTAATTACAAACGTCTTCTAGCTAGTTAGGAATTAAATTTAAGCTCTGGCAGAGGCATAATTACGTTCCACGCTACATTTTATTCCTCCATTAAAGGCGTAGCGTAAAATATTTCAATAGTTCAAGCGTAATATCCGTGTCGTTAAAACGAAATGAGAAGCATTAAAACTGCTCCTCTGATGTAGACAAAAGACTTATGCTAAGCACCTTGCATGATTTTTAATTATAGGAACAAATTTAGCACGCCTTAATCTAGCCAGATGGAAAACAGACTGGTTCATATAAAAATGTTGCGGAATTCTGGTAATTCTCCAACTCTGCAATGCTCTAATATCTGCAAATTTCGAGCAGGTATATCAAAGGTGTAGTCCATGCATTGACTATAGTTAGATATCCAAAAGAAGGATCAGCAATAGGATTGTATCGTTAAAATATTCCAATATCTAAGGTTAAGTGCAATGGTCCTGCTTCAATTGGAAACCCTGTAGCATAACGTCTTAACGGTCGGTCAGGGAAATAAATCAAGATTGGACATTGAACAATGCTTTCAATTAGTATTATGGTGTGAAGCCCATGGCAACTGAGGGATTGAACAGTTAACTGCTAGCATTTGTATTGCCGACCTACAGTACATTAAGTGGTCCAGTGCTAATAGCAGCAATCAATCCAGATCCAGAGGGATTCGGATTACAAGACGAGGTTATGAAAGACGTTTGTGTGTGGAAACACTATAACTGTAAGACTTGGTAAAGTCTATCAATTTCAATTTTGTAACGTGTGAAATGTCTTCAGAGTCAAGTTGGGTACATTCGTTATTTATAAAACAGCTTTCGCCACCTGGATCATCCTTATTAAGCTGATTTAACCGTGGTTTAGAATCCGGATTATGGATTAGGGTGACAGGTTTAACAGGGGTTGCCTATAGGCAGTGTTTAGCGGGTTTGGTCGAAAATCTCTTTGCAAAATGAACGGAGGCGAGAGGCGTACAAAAGGGCGCGATGCGGGTTCGGGATCCACACCCTAAACATTTCCTCCCGCCCCCATTGTTTGTACAATGGCGGGGGTGCGATTGACGGCTGTTGCGTGCGAGGTCCAATTCCCCGCTTTTTATTGCGTTTTTCTTAATAACCCTCCACCGCCCTTTGTGTTGTGCGTTTAATAAGCAAATTTCCCTATGGCACACGCTTGCAACATTCGGCACTGTTGTTTCGCTTCCAGCGAATTAACGAAATTGTGTTTTTTTTTTCCATACCCGGAAGATATTGGTTTGGAACCCGCATATATAAAGTTGTGCGAAACGAAAACTAGGACAGGCGTTGTCGGGGTTAAACCTTGTTGAATGTCTTGAAACACGTATCCATTGAGAACATCCAATGAAATCTATACTTAAAATGTCCACAAAAATTTATATAGATCCATCCCAAGATAAACATAAAGTATTCGTCTATTCAATATGTTAATTGGTTGTACAGAGGCTTTCTAAGACATCTATATTGGACAAGTCTCAAGATGCCTATACTTGTTGCTCAGCAGTGTCTCAAGATGCTCACTAGTTGCCTATAGCAGTGTCTGAATTGTCTGCATGCCTTAGCTAAAAAGAATACCAGGTATTCTTTCCTGGAATTTAGATGGACATAATTGGGTTGCATTGTCTGTGCATGTGTACTCATCAAATAAGCAGGATTTGTTCAATGATACTCCGAGCCATGGATCTCACTGTAAAACCTTGCAGAACTTAAAAAACACACAATGCATCACAATGGAATTAATTGAAAATCACTGAAATCCCAGGGCACGTAACTTATGTACAGTGTATGAATTTGCATATAACGAACTACTAACATTCCCCGTTCAATATACCTTTCCGGAAACATGAATCTCTGTAAGAAGAATGTATTTATGAAAAAAGAACCTATATGGATTTGAAATAAACAAAGCTCAAGAGGTGTTTGACATCGCATATCAAATTTCCCCAGCACTTAGCAGCAAAAACCTATAGGGCACATTCTGAGAATTTTCAGATTAAGGCACTCTTCGAGTTGCTTTTATTTCATTAATGCAATTGCACAACACGCCTCCTCCATCCACGCCATTGTTCTATTGACTTCCACGAGCTTTAATGTGCATTATTCCCGTTCATTGTACGAAAACTTAATGGACCATAACATTTGCTAGCATCGCCATTTTTTGCCCATATTCCGTCGCCCAAGTGCCTCTGCAGACTCCATTTTTCTAATGAAGAATATAGGCGAGTTTTTCGAAAGTTACTTGGGGTAAAAAAAAAAATGCCAACGCCTAAGCCGACATGTATAAAACCCATCCAAGTGCTAATTTTATTCCCTATAAATGCTGCCTGTTTTTGCTTTTATAATCTTCCGTAATGCCCTATAAACGCAACTTTTATGGACCTATTCTAAATAACGCCCGTGTTAGTAGCATTCGCCTTATGGGAAAGTTACGACGCTGCAGCTCGCATTTGAAGGTGGGCATTTCAAGTGTATTCTACAAGCATCGTCCACGAGATGCACAACTTTGTCCTGTAATACACAGTTTTATAAGCGCATTACCTTTTTTTTATAGAAAAACTGTAAAATATGGGCACTGGAGAACGATCTGCAAATCATGGGCTTTTCAGTGCTATACCATTTCCCGCAGGGGGCGCTCGGGAAATGGATTCTTTAGGAGCATCTGAGACTCTGAATTATGGTGTTTATGGGGATTCAAAATAAAAGAGTTGGGATTCGAAAAACAATGCCTTTACATTATTTATATAAATCGCTTTTAGATCTCAATGTCTAAACTCGTTACTTCGGTTGGGGGTAATCCACAAAGGACGTCCGGTCATGAGGTTATCCTTATATTATTTAAAAAATATTCATGGCAATCTGAGGCGTCCAGAAAATGGGGGCGGGGTTAAATTTCGCCAAAATCACCGGACGTCCTATGTGATTGGCCAATAAATTACCCCTAGAGAAACATCTCATTGTTGAGGCCCCATTGCATATGAGATTACTCAACATCCAATTGTTTTCTTAGATGAAAATTATAAATCTTGTACTGTATGGTCTTATTAGAGTGTGGTTTCATAATACACCGATATTTTATATTGATGATAAACTGATAGCGTATAAATAGTTGCACATATAGATATTTACTTGTATTTGCAATCTTCATGTATGTAACCCAAATTGATTGCAAAAAAAATATCTCACATATTGTTTGTCTGTGATCAATTTGCAATCGCATTTTTCCAAAAGGAAATCCTGAAGTATTTCAAAATAAACAATGAAAAGTTGATACATTTTTATGTTTAGTACATTAATTTCAAAATGCATGAAGCAATGGCTTTTGAAACGAATATCATAATTTGGTGAAATTAACGTGGGCATCACGTGGGTTTGGATGACCTGCTCTTTAAGGTACATCATTTTTAAAACTGCAATGGATATTCCCCTCATATTTACTAATGGAAATCCATGTAGGTTGCATGGCATAACGCGATCCTCTGTTCTGGGAAATTTGGTAATCGCCTACGGCCATTGATAGCCTCCATTAAAATCCTCAAGCATTCATTTGTCTACTTTAGGAACGCGGGCGTTAAATTAAGTCGTCGACTTAAAGCACTTAGATTAATGAAGCGTATTATACACCGCGAATTATTCTTCTCGCGTTTCTCCATTGACGTACAACCACTTTATTAATGGATCATTTTTCTAGCCATTTTGCCCTCATCCCTTTCTCCACAGCCCTTATTTTCCCGCCATTTATTGCAAATGCATTCCTTTATTCTTGTTTACGATGCGTGTGTTACTTTCCATACAAAAAAAAAGTCAATAGCGATTGGAAATGGAATCCTCCTGTATGCATTAGCTCCCTCCTCTACATTTTTCTGCAATTTTTTTTAATTCGTCTTCCGAATTACGCATTCGCTCATTAATTAGGCTTGATTAGTCGGAATAGGCTGTTGAGCCGGCATGATTTCCGTGGTATAAAAACTACCGGGGGCACAAACTGCGTTGTAAATTCTGTTAATGAGACGTTTAATCGATGCAACCAGGGTTAGTATTGCGGTTGTGGCAAAGGCGATTTTGGCAGTCTGTCGAACAGGAACAGGGGGTTAGGGAAGGGGGGGTTAAGGATAAATTATTTTTGACACCCCTTGGAATCCCTCCCGTGTTTAATAGAACAAGTGTCATTTTCCTCGATTAACACCGTCGAATAACACGCGAAGTGGCTTTTAAATGAAAGAAAATTGTCTAGCATGGTGGGTAATGGTGCGAGACACCACCAACCTGCCATCTTTCTATACCATATATAGGAAAGAAGAAACAGTTCCAATAGATCAATACGTAGCGAGTGAATTAAATTACCAGAAGATGAGTTTTCATCTAGTTTTGCGTCTCACAAATAAGGTAAACTGATGCGAACATAGAATATTTGCAAAATCCCCCATTGTCATCCGTGATGAATTATTTGCAACAGGGTGTAATGTGTCAACATGGCGAACAAAGACAGCCCCTTAAATCACAGCGCCATCTATTGGGCGTTATATGCAACTTTTAAGGATATGAAATTTACAACACTGTAAATCAAAACATCTTTAATTAATAAAGATGTCCCCGAAACAAGATGCAAAGATGCTATCTTAATTTCACCACTTTTTTAACTTAAAAATTAGTTGCATTTTATAATAAGACTAAGAGCAAACAATTAAATTAAAGAAACGCAAAAAATGCATCTTAATTTAAGTTGAATTTTCAAAAATGCATTATAACGTCTTATATTAATGTTTTAATTTGCATAGATGTTTAATCATGAGCATACAATACTATAATAAACACAACATATCCTTGGATATGATCTACAACTTGTAGTAATTGCTTTTGGACACGTGTTTAACCATAAAAAGATGCAAAAAATGACGTGCAAATGCCAAAAAAGCTTGTTCCCATGCAAGAGGTCAATGAATACTGTAGAAAATTGTTTCCTGGAGAATCGATACAGAGTGTACAGGTGTAAAGTACGGTTCAGTTCAGCTCAGTTAAACGAAACCTTCAATTCAATTTGATATGATATCTTAAAGGTAGGGAGTGTAAAGCTACCTATTGATTGGTCCAGATGGGTCTGCTTTACATCTTAAAGTGGGATTTAGCAATAAGCTCGGTGCCACAATTTGTAACTTGATGAAATTGCGAATATAAAAAAACTACCGAGTGGTTTTGGAATCATGAGCATATAGAATATTGCAGTAATAAGCACGATATATTCATGGAAATGTTCTACTAATGCTTATTTCGATTGCTTTTTGACATGTGTCAGTCACAAAACGATGCAAAATATGTCAAGGAAATGCCAAAAAAGCTCAGTTTGTAAATGCGGCAGAAAATTGTTTCTTGGATCGATATAGTGTGCAAGCTAAAAGGATGGTTCTTCATACATAGTTTGTCACTGCATCCCATGCCCCATCTCCTTCCAATTTAATGCTAACCGATTTCATCTCTGCCTCGGATATGATTTCGTTAATCAAATTAAGTTCACTTAGCAGCCATTGCAGAACCGCGGATCTTGGCATATAAAAAAACACAGTCTGGTATTTAATAAATGCACGACTTAACTTGGAAAAGGCAACTCCCAGAGGTGGTCCCAGTACATTTCATTAAAGTTAGAATTTGTTATCAGGACTGCAATGAAACAGATTCAAACCCTTAATTCATGCATGTACTGTATTTCAAATTAAATTTAGTTTAATCTTGTTAGTCTTATTAGTGATAAGATGTATGGGCTTTAATTAACAAACACAAACTGCCCTGCATGCACCAAAAAGTGAATTTCACTTAAAATTGCATTTCATCTTACTACATTTCCAACTTTTATCAGAGCTTATTGTTGGCACTATATATTTTTCCGTCAATATTTACGCATTGTCGAATCACGGTCAAGATTTCCACAGCATCTGTTCCGATATTTTTTAGTACCTTACGTGGCGTGTTATTTTTTCATTAAAAACGGGTAAATATCGACAAGAGACATCAATAGTAAGATCAGGACTTCACCACGAAATCTGGCAAGAAAAATGCACTTTTATGTGGGATGGTAAAATTGGTAGTGGCATTTGAAGACGAGTCAGGAATACGAAGGGGCTGTGCTCCGTGATATGGTTATCAAAGTTGAAGATTTGAAACTGTTCCTTGACTCAAATGCATGTATGCTAAATTCCATTAGATATAAAAACGATAAAAAATGTGCCTCTTAAAAAAAGCTTCTTGGTGTTAACTTTTGCATACCAGCCAGAAGTTGGCATTCTAATATAAGAATGTCTGCACGTTGCATTCTGAATCAAATTTTCAATAACACGTATAACTTTTCAGCCAATTTAAAACACAGATTGTTGCTTATCAGCCTCGTTAAATTTGAAATGCACAATACGGGCAACACCTTTGCATACACGTCAGAAGAGGACATAAAATATCTTCTTCTCGATATATTTCCTTAGCCAAAAAAACGTTTTTCGAATTTTATTTCCCGGCTATTAATCCGGAAGCTGAATAAAGCAAAAAAGGGAAGAAAAAAAAAACGCTTCAATTCCCGCTATATAGCATCGAACCGCGCATTTCCAATCTAGCTTGAATAATCTTTTAGGCTAACATTATTTTATGCTTCTAAGACCCTATATACAATTTAGAAGTTATGAGTTTCCCGACGATTTCAGCGAAAGCTCACGGGAGAAGCAATGAGTCTCAGGGCCAGAAAAGCGCGAGGAAGCAGCCCTTTAAGCGCTAAAATGTAAGTAGTGGAACCATAAAAGCGTAAACGTTTGACATTCATAGGTTTTTAAAAGCTGAATTTCGAACAATAAAATTGCAATTTACCTCCTAGCAGACAGAAAGTATTGCACTACCATGAATTATTGGCGGATTTTATTTCGGAGGCGCCCGCAATCGAGATTAAACTCGGTTTGCTACTGGAATTACGCGTTTAGAACCTCCCATCCGTCGAGAATAGATGTCACAGGTCAAATTCGAAATCTTCCCCCTCACACCGTGCAATCTGCAGACAGAATCTTCAGCAGGAAAATAAAATTTCAAAAGCTATGGGGGCTATTTCGGTTGTCAACAAATTGGGGACGTTATTCTGAAAAACTGCAAATTAGATGAGCTTAAGGTCTCCATCTTGAATTTTCAAATGTTCGTAGACACGATTTATTTCCACTCTTGTATCATAAAGAATCTGTAAATCTTTCTACTTCTTATAGCAAAAATTTCATATATAGATCTATTTCATGAACGTATATGCCGGTTAAGAAAGAGTCGTTATGGTTTCTTGCATTTGAAATTAAATGTATCTATCATAATTCATCTTATATTTTAAATATGATGTAGAGAATTATAAACTCATCGAGTATTTCAAGTAGTATGTAATGTGTATAGCTTTATGCATTGAGTATTTACGAGCAGTGTAATATATGCATTAGTGATCAATAAATGCATACATCTAATGGAGCTGGATATATACTTGTTATTGTAAGTTAAAATGTGCATTACTGTTATGCATTAAAGATAAATTTGCAATGGTGAAATAAAGTGCTAAAGTATAGCATGCCTTTATGATTCAAGAGACGGTCATGTTGTCAGGCATATTTCTCTAGATTTAAATTTGCATTACTGATATAGATATGCATAATAGATAACATTATGCTTTCTAACTTTGGATTGCATTACGAGTTCATTAAATTTAATACGCTTTTTAAAAAGTGGAAATGCATTGCACAGCTCGCACGCATTCTTTTCATTATTTAGTGACATGTATTATAAGGTCATGTGCATATTAAATTTGTGTTTTGATAGTAACTGACCTGTTTTATACAAGGTGAGGCAAATGTATGAGCCACTAAAATATCTTCAATTGATTCAACTGTGTAAGTAGATTCTATCTAGTTTTTAACATATTAAAGCTATTTGAGTGTACCTTATGTTATTTGATGTTTTATTAGGTATCTCTATATAAAAAACGGGTTTTTTAAAATTCAGAACTAAACTAATTCCATCACTTACAGTCTATTTGAAGTTTCACTTTAAGCATGAGAGACTTTAATGAGCAAATCTGAGTGCACTTTTGAACCGGTCAGACTGCTCAATCTCCAGTTTAATCAAGCGTGCTTTTGTAAACAAGGAAACGTCATGTTTCTCTCGTATACCAATACCCTTTATTCATAAATTATGTCAATATCAATAACGACTAAAATGATTAATGAATAGGTCAAGTGGCTGTTGTGTACTGTAATTAAGACTTGGAGATAGCCCTTAACCTGTCAATGATGAATGTAAAAATTCAATGAAAGCTTGCGTGCAGTTAATGAGCCGTTGTTGATGACCCTCAACCTCAATGCATTCATCCTCAGCACCTCCTAGCGGCGGCTTTCATTTCACTCAAAAACCTATTATTCTTTAAAAAGCTGTGATTAAAGGTCCATGTGCCTCTGGATACTAAAATAATGAATGAGGAGCTGCATATACAAATCACTGATTAAATATGCTATGGATCTTTTGGCAATGAATCTTTGATTAGCACTTCCAACATGACAAACTTCACTTGTCAATAATAAAAAAAATCTTATTGACAACAAAAGTTTATCATGTTGAAGTGCTAATCAAAGATTCATTGCATTTCAGAAAATGCATTGTTAATTAAATTCTCAAGGACTCTATAAGTACTATATTGTACAATGTTTATAACTTTAAATGCATGTAACTAAATTAATCCATTTTTATAATCCATCAAAGATAGCTGAGCAGTTCAATTTTAGTACTTGTGCCATGCATGTGCAATACCACTCGTTCGAAAAAGTGGTATCGAACGAGTGGTATTGCGCATGCATGGCATAAATACTCAAATTTCACTGTGCTTAAAGTGTCCAGGAGTGCTCAGAAATCTGAGTTCCCTAATTATTATTTTGCATCGTATTTCGATATATGAAAAAAATCTAGATTTATCAATGCTTTGTCAAGCACCATGACTTTAGCCAAAAGCCACAACAAGAAGAATGCTCTCTTTTGCATTTCACTACAGTCATCTCTCAATCAACGCTATTTTTTATCAATAAATACAAGCAATTCCATTGCACAGGAAAACAATTTCGTATTGTTGTCGCTGTGTTAGTGTTCCATCCACCCTGCACCCCCATTTTTCACAATCATTTGCATAACACGTGTCTCCCCCTTGAGATCCATTACTTTTCCTCGCCTATCTTGGCTTCTGTTACACCAAGCTTGCAATCAATCAGCGCATTTCTTCAGCTGAGTGTCAAATTGGCAACGACGGAAGAATCTTAAATAATTGAGCGCCATCTATCACGCTGCATTAGAGCTCGAAAATCACCTTCGCTTATTTTTTGAATATGTAAAGCGCATTTGGAGTGGCGAGTTGGAGACTCTCGCATTCTAGCCTCATCTGAAATTCGGGACACGAAAGTCGATTTCTGCCTTCTTGATATAAACAACTTAGTGAAGATTAACAGAAACGTGCATGCCAGTCGAACAGAGGCACACAAAAACAAGTTTCTGATCAAAGATTCATTACTAATCGTTTGAGATTGTCAACAGAATAGGAGTCACATGGTCCATCTTGAACCACCGTCAAGTCCAAACTTGTTCTCTCTTTGCTAATATTACAAGTTGGTTTGGGGGCCATTGTGACTCATAAAATTTCCATTGGCTCATCCAAGAAGTTTGAGAAATTTTACCAGAAATTCAGTTGGTTCAAGAATGATTCAGATTGATTCCCATGTGCAGATGATGTACAAAATGGTTCAGTTTTATTAATAAAAACTTGTTTGGAAGAGCCATGGTTGTGACCAAGATGAATATTGAAATAAGTCTTTAACAGGGATTCTTGGATAATTTCTCTGAAATTCGTATACAATTCTCGAGGATTTTATAACTTGTGGCCATAGACGGCGGTTTTCTTTCAAAGGTTCTCAGAAAATTTCCCACGGTTTTGTTGCGGCATCTTCCGACTGTTATTTGCAACGATTCCTTGCGCCAAATTCAAAACCATCACTGGTTCAGAAAAGGTTTATCAAAATATACCAAATCAACTCGTTTCAAAACAGCTTGTATTAGGGAAAAACGTGTACGAAAAGCAAGTGATCCTTGAGGCACTTCACTTTGTTTATCCTCTTTCTCAAGGGTTCAAATATAACGTCACCTGAATCTTGTTACCCACTTGATAAATGAAACTTTATTGGATCGTTGTTGTCTAAACCTCATTTATAGCTACGTTAAGGCGTCGTTTGCATGCAGTCCACGAGTTTAGAGAAGATACAATTTCATGAAAATCCACTCTTTTTTTCTACGACCTAAGTATACGTCAACAGGTTTTTCATTGCCAATGAGAGGGAAACATTCCAAACTTGAATAAATGTTGTTCGGATGTCCTGCAAATACATCCAAAGGATGGAAATCTACATTTTCCTGTTGTTTATTGTATAAACACATCAAACGCTGTCAATGGGAATTTTATCTCTACAACATCTGATAGCATATTACTGAAAGATATCAGATACACTGAAAATTTTAAGATCCTTTATTTTCAAATCAAAACACCACGATCCTTGATAAAACAAGTTTATCTATATAAACGATGGACACTTCCTTATCTTTGTTAAGAATTCATGTTGATCCAGGAGTGTCGTATTCCCATTGTTGTAAGCCCTAAGGTTTTTTATCGATATGGCTACGTTTTTTTTTTGGCATTATCTAATACATTATATTGATGGCTAATATTTATGGTCTGGATAAAATACGTGGTATGTATTGCAAATAATTTCTTCTCTTACGCTTATATAGTAATGCAATATTATTTTTTTACATTTACAATATGTACTTATCGTTCTAAAGAATTGGAGGAAGTTGATTAAAAAATTCGTTCAAATGATAATAATATTTTGTCCTTCCCCAAAGGACATTTTCATTCCCCAAAGGAAAATGACAGGTGAAAATTTAGCTACTTTTTAAAGTAGGTTTTAAAAAAACTTGGAAACTTGAAGTAACAGGGTTTAGTTTTTTTTTTTTTGAAGTAGCTGGTGTTAATCAGCTGTATTTCATCGTGAAAAACTCATTTAATATGCATTTCAATTTGTTTATCCAAGCATGCTAACATTGAAAACATAAGTACATGTACTGTAATATCAATACAAGCTTTTCGTTATTCTGTATATCCTTGGGTTTATCAATTCAATTCAAAGCATTACCCCGGCAGTCAGCATGCCATGTGGCAGGGGGCAAGTTGGCAGATTTTTTTAAGGATAAAAACATGCTGAAGCATGGATAAGAGGATGAATGGCATGACCCTGATAAGCAGTATTCCGATGGGACAATCGGAAATTCCTGCCATCGGGAAACCAATCGAAACGCTGCATTTCAAGGCCATACCATCCATCCTCTAATCCATGCTTCAGCATATTTTTACCCTAACAGGGAGAGTTTACGGTATCAAATAATGTACGTACAGTACATGTACAGTATACTGTAGAACAATTGCTTATTGATTTTAATTTAATGTACTGTAACATGTACAGGTACATGCAGTATCATTTTATGGCATACTAGTACATGTACATTACATGTACACATGTATAATATTTTTTTTTCAACGCACTTGCTACGAACCACAAACAACAAGCGCTATAGCATTCGCTAGAGGTGGTCACGTTTTTTTTGGCTCCTCATAATCCAGCTGTAGAATCGCGAATTTTTGTCATCCAGTTAATATCTTGGTACCAAAATTTCCAGGAAGTTCTCTAGAATATTGTAG
>JAQGCC010000543.1:0-34627 GCA_034698905.1 Xestoiulus laeticollis
AACAAGCCCATAGATAAGCTTTCGCGTCTGGACCTCAACGAGTCCCAATTTAGAGAGTGAAGCATTTCCGTTACACTGGATCACACATTAAAAAAAAATCTAGCATTCTAAAAATGCCTGGATGACTTTTCCAATTAGGCCTACTGAATTGGCAAAATTATGTCAAAATTTATCCAATAACAATTTGCCATATAGGCTACATTATTTACTGATTTTTCACTATTTATTTGTTTCATAAGTTTGTGTAAAATATAGGCCTACACTTAAGCATGTACTTCAGGGTTACTATCGACATTAGCAATCGAATTTCCCTGACTTTCCCTGAACAAAACAACAGAAATTCGCACTTTTCCCTGAGCACTCATTTCCATGACTTTCCAGGTCACTAGCAACCCTGTATTTACACCCAAAACATTATAAAAAAAAACTAATGCATATTCATGAAGAAGTTTCAACCGATTTAATTTTTGTTGATATTTCAAATTGACTTAATAATAAATAACCGGAGAATTTTTTTCTGTTGTTTTCTGGCTTTTTTTATTTGTGGTATAAACCCGGGGTCAACTAAAATTTTTGAGACATACCCGGGGTCAATCAAAAGTCCTGAGACATACCCAAGGATCAACCAAAATGAAACGAACCAAGGGGAAAAAATTCTCCGGGGGTATATATACATTGTGTATATTTTACATCGCACCGGGGTCAAAGTTCCTGCAAAGTGTAAATTCCTAATGAGGTTTTTATTTGCAGATACCAACCTCCCCGTGCGATATATACATGCACATGTACAAGTATACTCAAATACTTCTTTCTTTAATAAACAAATATGTGTACAGTGTACATGTATATTAAAATCTATAGACCCCAGGTTGTCAATTTTTCAAAAACAAGATGTCACAGGGGTAATACTGAAGAATCCCATGCACACTTCAATTTCAGTGACTTGTCCATGTTATTTGGTTCCCAAGCATGGTCGTTTATGGTAACGTTGGATGCGAACAAAAACTTCTAACAGATGGAAAAGGATTCGTTTTTTAACGAATTAATTAAGCAAGCCCCACTTAACTTATTAAATTCCCCATCGTTAAAATTAAGCCAGCAATTTTTAAATGGATGATACTATAACAGCATCGTCGTAATAAGCTATCATCATCATTATATTAAAAAAAAAAAAAGAAGACAATGGCAAAAGCCCACTTAAAAACCTCATGTATACCGAGCTTGTAAATGTGTAGCCAGAGAGTGAAAAAAAAAAGGGTAGGGACAGATTAGCTATTCTAAACAAACAAACGCATGCCCACCTAAACCTCTCGTGTCCACAAATCTATTGTTATTACGTGACTAATTATGCAAATATGCCATGCAGAGAATGTCCACCCCAGCGGGCATTTCCATACAGAGGGCGTGACGGGTGGATTAGCATAGTTTAACACGTGTTTCTCCTCTGTTTATCTTGACCGTCCGTTACATTTAACACATATTAAAGTGATGTAAAAAAAGCCTCTCGTACTGTAAAACACAAAGTTGAAATTATACTAATGCACCTGCCATTTCTAAACAACGTACAGTCCGTGTCAAACTTAACAGGAACTGCCATAAATTCCCTGTCAGCGTCGTCATCTTGAAGGCATTTGCACTAAAAAAAATCTGACTCGGGATTCCTCTAAATGACATATACAAACTGCGTCACAGAGTCTAGTTAGTCGGACAGTGCATCTGTTTAAAAATGGCCCAGGTCACGAATGCTGTCTTGTCTTAAAATTTTGCCTTCGAGAAAACTGTTTGAATGACATGAAATGAAAATAATTAACATGGATATCAAGTATACATGTAGATAAAATGGGTGTCGACGCCAAATTGAAAAAAAAAAAGGATGAAAAACAGATTTTTGCAGGCCAAAAATAAATGCATACTGAATGCAATACCTGCTGTTGTCTTTTAAATGAAGCGCCGTTACGATATGACCACTGAACACGTGATGTAAGTATTGTATCTGACATGACATATCTACTATAAGGGACATTCGACATTTTAAATTTCACTCAATTCAAAATAAAAGATTGGCGATGGATATCAATCAATCAGCTTGACATGGCGACACATGCACATTCCTGTAAAGATGTGCGCCAAGTGGATAAACTGCGTGACCACGTCAAATTTCTAGAGGATATGACAGTTTTTTTTCTCAAACCAGAAATAAAAATGAAAACAATGCATGCCAATTCGTATTTAAATGAAGTGCCTTTGCGATATAACTAAGGGCACTCAGCCTGTAAATTTCAGCCGTATGCTTGAGGGGATAGATTTTAATCCTCCGAAATTTGTCCGATTTTTATTTCGTCTAAGACAAGATAGAATTCGTGACCAGGGCTAATGAATTTAGGTTATATGCACCTTTTAAGCTGTTTCCTAATGTCACATTTCAAAACTACACTCAAAGTGACGTCATTTTCAGTCGATTTGCATCGGTCAAGAAGCGTTGAAGAAGAAGGAGCCATTTTGTTTTATTTCGGTGGGGAAATGACCCTAAACAGACCCGTTGAAGAGGCTACGCAAATTAAGGCTTGAAGAGGGGAGGGGGTGACTGACGGGTCAAAGCTGCTGTTTTGTGGCCCATTCTTGAATTCCTGGTACCCTAGGGACAATGGCCCTTAAAGGGCGAGAAGGGGCTCCACGTGCAAGTACAATACGAAGGGAACACCAATTTACTCTATACAGGTCAGCATAACGCCCCCAAGGTGGTACTTCTAGCATGGGAAGGACCCTACCTTTAAACAATTTACAAATTCTCGCCAGAAAAAGGAATGACCAAAAAGACAAAAATAGTTAACCACAACGCCACCTATAGACTCGGATCAAAAAGACCCAACGAATCTCTAGGTCATGTTCCCAAAAAAATCCTTGATCATACCAAGGTACCATACATGTATATCCCGATTTAACCTTAATGCAGTCTAGTTCATGGTTACCCCAAAAAATGAAATTTTCAACTTCCCTGACTTTTCTATACAGTATATTAAAACTATTTCCAATGACCATTCTGACAACTGAAATTTCAAAACTACATGTAATTCAACAAGACCAATTCCCAACTTTTCACAAACTAACAACACAACCCTTTTCCCCATGTCATATCAGACTTAAAATTTACCTAAAATGCTTTTGAAAAATGGGGGGGAATTCCCCATTTCTATCGCAGCATGTCATATCTTGACTGTTATGTGAAAGCAGATGTAATATGGATATGTTTACATGGAATATTCAAAACATTTTTTTAAATAAAAAAAATCCATTTTCCCTGACAATTCCTAATTTTCCAGGTCTGGAGGAGCCCAGGGCAAAAATAAACCAGAACTGATTTCAGCTTTCAGCGTTTAACATTTCATGCTTGCAATGATTCATATACATGTGTACATATCTTGATATTTTCAGAAATAGCCATCAATATCCTAGTCATAAACCATTCATTCTGAAAGAAGTTATTTTCTCGTCTTCCCCCCAACCTGTTTTAAAGTGATGGTCAGTCAAGAACTCGAGGAATGTGCAATTTATCCTGACTGTCAAACTTATGACAAATTTTCCTAGACTCCTCAACAGTTATGGAGATTGTCCATGACGGATTACAAGAATGCAACGAGCAGAAGTCGTGTTAAACAACTCAAAGCATCTCACGATTACAAGGCCAACTAATTACTACAGACCACTAATGACGTGGAATAGTTAATGAGCAACCCAGGACAGTAGTCCAAACTTGAAAAAATAGATACATGTACAATTCCCACGGAAATATCAAACAAAATTCGACATTCAGGACACCAGTTTGACGAAACGTAATCATGCATGAAAAAAAAATATTGATAAATAATAAAAAAAATTACAGCTTGGAAAACAGATATTTAACCGGATTCCATGGAAAAAAAAAAAAGAAAATCGACTAATTTACAACCAGTTTTCTTATCAGATTGAAAAATTACATAGCAAATTTTCACTCATTGTAATTACAATCGCAATAAAAGCATAAAAAGACCGGTTTATTAAGGGAAACGCAATCCTATAAAGTAGATTGATACTCCTTCGAAACCAAATGGCATCGTTAACACAAAAATCCGGTTCATTTTTCAACTAAAATGGACCACGTTCAAAACTTAAGCGATTGCCTAAATTTAAAACCTGCAAAGTCTATTTCAAAAACGCAGGCATTAAATTTAACTAGCGCTCTCCGTGCTTCCAAAATGCAAGGACAATTATTAAAATGTCGGATCAATTAATACATATGTCATGATCTGACGTTTCCACATATCAATGACCTCTAAAAAATGATCAAAATTGAAGAGCTTCTAATGATGGTAGAATGCTAGCAATCGCGAGTTACAAATATTAGACAGCCTAATGTCTAACATGTCACATGTGTAAATTTTCGGCCATTTCGAAGTAGAAGAAAATGAGTAATGGGATGAAACTGATCCTAAAGATCTCGATATGGTTTTATTTCTCAATATTCGTCCAGTTCCGTATTTAAAAATATATATATAGGCCTATACCGCCTTTGAAAACCAATAAATTGATAAATTGAGTTTCACTTCAAATGGTGTAACATTTCAAACTGATATAACAGTATATAATGTAAAATTGTACCATTATATTCCGGTAAAGTTAAGACAGCGAAAAAACAATAGATCAAATTAACGAATTCTATAATATAATCCAGACAAGTTTACGGAAGCTCAGCGCGGAAGTTAGGGCTTCTGATGTGATGAAACATAAAAAGCCTCCAAAGTTGATACCGATATTTCTATTTTTCGACATGGTAATATTTGTGCAGCTCGGTATTTTTTTAAAAAAAAAAGAAATGTACCGCCTTTGAAAACAAAAATTGATAAATTGAGTTTCACTTAAAATGGTGCTAAATTTCAACATTATACAAGTTATACACTTTACATTATACATGTATATTGCAAAGTTTTAGCATTAAACTGCACTCCCGTTCACGAATTCTATCTAGTCATAAACAAAATAAAATTCGAACTAATTTACGGAAGCTCAGAGCGGACAGGTTGCCCGTCTTCCAACGCGAAACATTAATCGTTTCTGATGTGTCGTGTTGACCGCGTAGACACGCCTACTTCGCCGAACAGGATCAATTAAAAAACAGCATTCCGAGTGAAATCCTGCAAACGGCTCACATGGACATATTGCCTTATTGGTCAAACAAGCACCTGTCCGCTCTACGTCTCCGTAACCAGAAATTTGTCAGAAATAAAGACAAGATAGAATTCGTGAACGGACCTAATATCATAAAAACTATCTTCAAATTCCCAATTATATATGTACATCTAATATTGTCAAAAATTACAAAAATGTCCAATTACAGCAGTCCGTTATACCCTGGTCTAAAGTAGCCTATCAAATACAGACAAGATAGAATTCGTGCAGATTGGACCTAATATCATAAAAACTATCTTCAAATTTCCAACACCTAATAGTCAACTATTACAAAAATGTCCAATTACAGAAGTATAGCCTACCAAACTGTTTTTCTCAGAACCTGAAATTTCGATTTTTATATACCCCAACCTAGATCTTGCAGAAAAGTTTGCTTCAAGTGTCAACTGTTCGAGAACCCAGAAAACATAAACATTACTTGTCACAGAAGATGCATGTTAACGAGTTTTAAGAAGCCTTCGGGGACAACCTAGCCAATGGCCGAATTCCTGGTAGAGTGACAAGAACGCCCAAATTACCCCTTTTTTTTCCCCTTGAAATCCGTCTTTTGTGGTGTACCAAAATGTTGACACTCCCATTAAACTGGTGATAGGCATTCATTAAGCCACCCCGTGGCTTTCGCCACTCAAAACTCTCCTGTCGTACAAAAATGACACCGTGGTGGCGACGACATTGAACAAACAACGTTTGTGTTTTGCATACAATAGATATAACTGCTGCTATTCAAACATCTCATTTGCATTTAGAAGCGTATCCCCGTGGCGTCAACAGAGCTTGTCCACTATACTAACCGCAACCCTCAACTTTTTTTTTCTTCATCTCCCAATGGCGAGTTGCACCATCGCAATCTGCTTTTAATCGGTTCTTTTCAAAATTTACACCAGCTAGAAGTTTTTGGAAGACTTTGCATCAGAGATCCTTTGGTACAGTACTTGCAAACTTGAAAATCGGTGGACTTAAACTGGAGAAAAAAAAAGGCGAAGGTGGACACAGTATTGTCCCAAATGTTACCCGATTAAGATAACTTTTACATCCCATCGATCACCCGTGAAACCCTGACCACAATGTACATGTACCTCTATATATCCGATAAATGCAAACACCATTTATTGAAAAATATAACCCACTTTCGCCTTTCCAAATGGGTAATTTCAAAAGGTGACGAACAGTCTGCACTCCTACAAACAGACAGAATTCAAGGACTTTTTTTATCTGACGCTGAAAAGTCAGATATTTATTGGACGGGAATGGTTTGTCCCAGTTTCCCAACTTCCTGAAGGGGTAGCCTCCTTTCGTGCTTATCTTCAAATGGTTAAACATCCACGGTTTATACGTGGAATTACTTATTTGAGCAGATTCCCTGCAAGAATTGGGTTTGATAAACGATACGATAGCCCATGAAACAGAACAAAAACGTTTTAAGTTGACTATACTACAATGTTCTTGAGATGGAACATGGATTCATTCAGTACATTAACCCTTGTATCATGCCAATCGGATTAAAAAAAATCCCCAAATCACATGTTTTGGCTTTACGTTGCTAATCAAAAGATAACCTACAAGGCTCGATGGCGTCACTTATCTAAATATTTTTACTCATTAATTTCATTGGCAAATTAGTATGATGAGACACCAAAGATCAGTTTGATTCAGCTGTAAAGAGATGAGGACAGAGGAGGACACGCGTCACATTTGACATTACTTCCTAAACTGCAATAGAGAACGGTGGAAAAGTTGTCATGGTCCCCCTAGAAATGACATTTTTAAATTCCCTGACTTTTCTGATGTCGAACACCTTGATAACTCAAAGAAATTGCTTTAGAACACAATTTACAATGTTCACAATTTACAGTACAACTTTAAAATTAGTGTCATTTAATACAAAACATTATTTGTCGTTATAAACATGTCCAGACAATTTCATTCAAGTAAAAATTATGTTAAAACGAGTTCAAAGGGGGTCAAAGGGGGAAGAGGGGGGGGAGAAGAAGAGGAGGGAATTTCCCAAGTCTATAGATGCAGGGCAGTCTGAGTGTGGTTCATCTCTAGCAATTAATGTGGATGCAAATATAATACAGTAGAACCTGGGTAAAGTGACCACTTTTCATAAATTGGTTTTAATGCTACATGTATGTTTTCCGTCCTAAAAATTCTCTGTATAGTGACCATCTGCATACACCTAATTTGGTCATTTCTTGGGTGGTCACCTTTTACTCTATTTACACGAAAACCTTTAAATAGCGATAACTCACAGTCGTCACAAATCGCTTTTATAGAACATACTAAACCTTCAAATAGCCCTATTGGTTTGCACTATTCACAGGTCTCGTATTTGAGTTTCCCTGACGTTTTTAAAACAAACCACTTTCCCCTATCCGCTTCAGGACAGTCAACTTGCCTGACAAAATCCAAGGTTTTCCAGGTCTGAGGGAACCCTGATCAACTACATACTTGCATTTCCATCAGACATAACTTAAGAAAAATGTAATCTGCTCAGAACGGAGATCATAAAAATGTAGGCAAAGGGGCTTTAAAGGTTTCAGGTAGGAAGCTTTTTTATCAGTCTTTTATCAGGATATTCGTAGGGTCATTCGTTAAGTACGACGTGGGGGTGACGACTAACTACCCATAGAAGAATAAGAAGACATGACGAATGAAGTGGTTAATACCATTTGCAGCCTAGTATAAGAAGGGTGCGAGAGCCGGGCCATTGTCGTTGTATCGCATCCCCCCATAGAGGGCACGATTGTTGCAATGGGTGATTGAACCCCTGAAGGAACAGTCCATCGTTGCGCTTGACCTTCCAATGGGGGGAGGGACCCTGGACCAAACAGGGAAAAATTAGCTTCTGTTGCATGCTTCGTTATACCGCTAATCGGACAATAAGGCAGCTTTTAATCAATGGCAAAGAGGGGAAATACCGTGCCATATTATCAAGGAACTTGCCTTGGTGCAATGGTTCCAAAATATGAGACTGTGCCTAATGTGAAATTAGTTTATCTTAACATACACGTCCATATCAAAACCAACAACTAAACTTTGCATTCGTTATCTACAGTGTATACAGTATATTCCATTATCCTGACACGAATAATCGTTCAATTTTGATTCCTATCGGTGGGTAACGTAAGACCTATGTTTGTAACTAGAACCACTACATTAACCACTCACGTCGATAATTAATTTTTTTTTAAATTGTCTAAAGTTTGATACCCATAGGAGCTAGGCTACCGAAAAATAATATTGCATGACGGGATTAGGGAACATCCCTTTTTTATATTCCAATTGAAATTTTGTTAAGTATGTTATTATTACAGTAGAACCTGTCTAAAATTAAGACTCTTGGGACCAGGGAAAATATTATTTTAGACAGGATCATTTGCAAACATGCAACAGTGTATACAGCTGCAAAATAGGGAATTTCCCCATTGTGTATGGGATTATGTAACATCACTTTTTCATAATCCAATTGAAACTTATAAATTCTGTTGAGTATGTTCTTTTTACAGTAGAACCTGTCTAAAATTACACTCTCGGGTCCAGGGAAAATATTATTTTAGACAGGATCATCTGTATTTCCCCTTTTTTTTCAATCCATATACATGTATATGTGTACATGCATAGATGAATAAGTAGTTATTGGGTATCACAAGCAAAGTTTAATTTCCCTGCATTTTGCTGCCATTGTTGTTTCCATGTTTGAAATTTTTTTATTAATCCATGTTTGATATGTTTTGCAGTTCCATTGTTGATATATTCCCTTACCAAAAATCATTGGGACCAAAAAATTATAAATCCTGATAGTAGTTTGCAGGCACCAAGTGCCGGTTAAGATTAAATGTTGAGGATAGATCAACGACGCCAATTTAATTAATGTTCAATTATAGTTTGAATATTTGATATCCTGTCTGTCTACCGAAACCGAGTTGTTCATTTTTCATTAAGCGAGGCTAAATGTCTGAAAGTGGTTCAAATTGACTCACGACGGATGATATAGCCAAACGACGCTTTTCCCAATTTTAGCAATTGCAAGTTCCTTTTAATCGACCTCGAGCATGACTAATCGACATTTTTTTTTCCCCTCTTGCAGATTCATGGTCGATTACACAACTATTGTAATATATATCCATATGTTTATCAATGTACAACTTCCACGACTCCAGCTCCAACATCTTTAATTGAAATTCAATTTACAAAATTTCAGTGACTTAATGCAGTTGTAGCATTAAGCAAGTATACAATGAGGAAATTACACCCAAACATCAAGGACAACAAGCATAGAAATAAATTTCATGCGAGTATTGCATTGTTTGCAAAAGGCCCAGAGGACGAGTGTTAAGGAGATGCAACAAGCTCATCTTTATGGAAAAAAAAGGCCATAGCTCAAGAGCATGGTTGGAGAAATCCTGAAAACCTCTATCTCTCCCATATCTGGAAAAACCTACAACGTGTGACAGGTGCCTATTATGCGAAATTGTTGAAGCGGTTGTGTTCACCCATTAGGGGAGAAAATAAGAGTGGAAAGCATGAGGTGGGGTGGACTGATATAACAACGAAGAGAGATTACGTCAAAACTCATTGCCCAAATCCCTGGTAGCCATCCACTTTAAATATTACCTTCTCCAAAATGACCACGCCCTAGGTATTTCACGCTAAAACGACCCATTCCACGGACCCGTTGAGGCTAAAAAAGCACTAACATCTCCAAAATTAAAGAATTTAAAGGCGAGAAATATATAGTCGAGATGCTGGAAAATCGTGTTTTCACTTTTTCAAAAATGTCGTATTTGAAATGTTGGTGGGCTGCTTAGTGGTCAGTGAAGATTTGTTAACCAGCCCATAATATCAGGGCGAGTGTAGTTTTTCCAACCAAAATGACATGATATGAAATAATCTCCTTGTGCTAACCAAACCCATCATGCTTGTACTACCTTTCATAAGAAAAATATGCTACAGTGGAACTTGTCTGAAATAATCCTGCGTAAAATAATAATATAATATGCCGGTCCTGACTTGGGACCCATGTATAAAATAACAAACCTCCATAAAGTGATATTTAATAATTTGTATTGGTCCCAATGATTTTTAAGGAAATATCAACAATGGAATCAAAATTGACAGGGAGATGTAGGGCAATTAAACTTTGCTTGTGGTATACATGTACCTAATAACTACTGACATGTATAAGGATTGAAAAAAAAGGGAAATACCCTATTTTACAGCTGTATATACACTGTAGCAAGTCACAGATGAACCCGTCAGAAATAATAACCTGATTAAAATAATATTTTTCCATGGTCCCAAGAATATTATTTTAGACAGTTTCTACTGTCCTGAGACTAGTTATAGGCCTACTACAACTTTATATGAGACAAGCAATGGACCAAACGAGACCCCAATTATAAAAAAAATTATTCTATGGGACTCCGTGGAACATTCCACTTATTGATAAAGCAATGGTGTATCCTAGATATTTTTCACTAGATTTGTTATGTATTGACCAAAAATATGCATTAAACACAAACAGAATAGGATAATATTCAGTAGTAGATTCAAACCAATGAATAACCAAATGGCCCAAATATGGCACCGATAAAACCAATATGAATCAACCCTGAACATGCATAGGCCTATATTTCTTTAACCTCGATGTTGAATAAATTTTTCGAGGACAACTTACTTATATAGAGGGTGGAATGATAATTAACATTTCGTAGTCCACAGGAAGAATGGGCAACCGATAGGTTTTCAAGCTAAACTGGATGCTATCACCATTGCCAAGAGGTCAAGAGTATATCCACCATGTTTGTCTGCAAGCCATACATGTGTATGTACTGCAGGCCAAAATTCATTAATTCTGGCGACATAAAAACACAACTGTCAAAAAATAAACCCAAAAAAAGCAGCCACTATTAGCCCTCGTGTAGATTGACTAAGGCTGTTGGATAAGAAAGAGATCTTTGTATAAACATAAGAAACATACGAGGGTGCCAGCCATAATCAAATTAATAATTTTAGTATAGTGAAACAAAATGCTTGCATGCATGCATTCTTGAAAAAAAATAACATTCAATAAAAACGACATGTCAGCCAAATATGAGTAAACAAATTCCATCTGAACATTGTGCCATTTGTGATAGAGGAACATGGGGCTTTCTGTCTACATGCCTCTAGTCAAAAGGAAATTTTTGGACATAGGTTTTACAACAAAAAAATTACCAAAAAGTTAAGTGTCTTAGTCTAAACATAATTGCTATGTCTAATGTCACTTTCCACACAAAACTTACACAATAAAATTGACTTAATCTTAAGATAAGACACTTAATACTGTACATCATAACATAGATAATTGAATATATCAAACTATTTAATGCCTCTAGCATATTTGTATGCTATATATCATAAATGGCATTATGCAGTCACACATATCCACATAATTAAAAAAATGCAACATAAATGAATGCCATAATGCCATGAAATAAATCAAAATATATATTTGAAACTGCTATCAGAATAAAACCAGAACCAGATTTTGAAATTAAAAAAAACTACATGTTATCCTAAATCAGTCTTTATGGATTTATTAGCTACTGTATGCTATAGAGTGCGTGACATGCTATGTGAATGTCCCTGTTTGCATTTCCTCATTTACGACTATTCGCCATTTATAATGTCCATATCTGGACATAATATAAATAATCACTCGATTGCGTGTGAGCAAATTCAACGGAATTTACATTTTGTATTTCGGGAATAAGCAAGCATGCAACACAAACCCAATAAATAATTTAATACTGTAAGGGATGCCAGCAATCAAATTTACATTTTCCAGAAGCATATGTGGTTTCTCGTCTTCTTTTTTTTTTTTCCCTAAGAGTAATACACTTTGCATTAAATGGATATTTTATAATATAACATGTCCCGATGTTCAAACTGTTCATTAAAGGTTCACAAAAAAATTATCGTGCGACGAACTAGTAGCAAATAAAAGTGCCATATAGCTTCAAGGTAAACACGATTGATTTTTGATAAGACGTTTCATCCCTCTTATCAAAACAGCAAAACATTAATTAAATTTACAATTAAAACAAATCAATACACCCAGATCGTTGGATTAAGTATAAGTGTCAAGTGTATATGCAAAGCTGGTACAACTTGAAAATGCCACACGGTGAAGATTGAATTCTCCTATAATGACATGATAGTTGTAATGTGCTCTTTTTGCTCTTTTGAGAACCCTGGCCATTAAAATAACATTTTAAAATAGCCTAACACGCCATCATTGAGTGGAACGTAAGCCAACATGCAAATCCACTCACCATGAATGATAATATGCGAATAGCAACCACAAATTAACTCTTTTTTTTGTGCCATTGTGTTCGTAATATCCTCGAATAAATGCGATAATTGTGGGTATTATTAACCGCAATGAAAATGCAAAACCATGGACAATTGAACCTGTTAACACCTGATGGCCTTTGCCAGTGCAAAAACATTTTGGAAGAATTAGCACTATAAATGGCACGAAAATGCAAAATAAATCATGTTGAAAAAATATCAAATAATGCCGCCATTTTGAAACGTTAATGAATTCCATATATGTAATTCAGCCACATTAGTGGCTTTTTCGGGAATGAATTCTTGAAATGAAGCTTTCCGATTGGTTGGCCACCATTCCGTTTTTTCCGTCATCATATTTTTGTTCCAATTGAGAAAAAAAGAAATGGCGGCCAACCAATCAGAATGCTTCATTTGACGAATTCATTCCCATGCTTGATTCGATGCTGCACTATGTGCGAGATCGAAAAAAATAACGTGTCTGATCAGAAGAATGCATTCCAGAATGATTCCAAACCCGTAGCGATGCTCTATACCATGTTTGTACCCGTAAGATTAAGACTCACCCATTGTAAACCAGGTTATTGTTTAGTAAGAAATTGATAAAAAGAAGCAAGTAATGGTTTAATTGAGGTTTTGTCTGACACTGATCAAGAATGTCAAACGGCACATTTTGGGAATATTGGACTAAACCACTAGAGGGCACAAAAACCCAGTTTACAATGTGTAATATATTAAGCAAACTGCTTTCATTATAATCGAAAAGTTAGAAACTGATCCACCTGTAGAGGATTACGAGGGGAAACATATTTTGATGCTCATAAATCTTTCAAGCTTTCACATTTATTCAATTTCGTGAACAAAAAAAAAATAAATACTAAACCAAGGCTAAGCTAAAAAAACCAGACCATCGAGACGACAACAAAAGGGTTAAAAGGTGAACAAAAGAGTAAAAATTGAAAAAAGGATGGTCGAAGACACTCCCAAATATCAGGTATATATGCTAACATTTCTCAAAACCAACTTTCCAATTTTCCTACTTTAAGACTTGCCCTCATCCTGTCCAGTTTAGGTAACGCACTTTAGGTGCAAGACTTAATTCCAAGTATACTTCTCAAAGCAAAATCGTTCATCCCCATTCGTATCTATGGTTTTATTCTCGTTCAAATGATATTTCATCAAATATAAGATTACACATAAGCTGCATGGGGGGAGAATTCAATGAGGCTTATAAAAGTCGATATGAATTGGTTTGCACGTGATATGTGACAGTGTTTACGCTCACACCTATTTTCCCCTTGATAAATATGAAAGTCAATGACAGAAATGAATAAATAAGAGGGAATCAAACCAAGTGGACAATGTCCAAATAGTACAGGGTGCAAGAAACGTACTTGAGGATTTCCAAGCCTATTAAATTACATAATAGAAACTATATTTTTGAAAGACATTGTAAACAAGGAATTAATGTTAACCTTATTGTTTTTAATTGAAAATATTAAAGGTCTTTTTTAATTATTGAACTTTTTACACCCAGACAGGGTAAAATATTTGTTCCATCTTCTTCTCGTAAACCAAAAACCAAGATTTGCAAAATAAAAAATAATAAAAAAATGTCTACGTTTTACAAAAATTTAGTAACTACAATAATACAATAATAATAGGCTTTATTCCATTATATGAAAAGGGAAATGAGGGTTGGGAAATTACAGCACTATCTTGTTTTGATAACACATGGGAAATAACCCAAGTGTACATTTGTACTATTTTGGTTTATGTTGAATAAATGTATTTACAACTGAATATTTAGGACAAGTTTTTAGAACACTTTAGGCACTTGTGTTCTAAAACAGCTATAAAAATGTGTTATAAATGTACTTCAACAAACATCATTCCTAGAACACAACTGACTTTGTCTATTTTTTATTTAATTATCTTGAATATATCTTGTTTTGATAACAAATGGGTTACATGTAACAAATTGATAACAATTACACTGAAGTGTATAAATCATCATGTAATTGTACGGTTTCAGTTATTTTAAAAATAAATTTACTGAAAATATGTGTCAGCTCTTTATTTCCAATTGAATATTTCAGTTTTCATTTTCTTAAAGAGCAACAAATTGTGTTCATAATGTGATCCAATTTTAAAATTTTGACTAACAGTATATGATCTGTCGACAAATGCATCTCTTTTTTTAATCACCCTTAACTTTAGCACAGCTTTTCATTTAAATTCAATTTTCCCAAAAAAAAAAAAACAAGTTTTGACTTAATATATTCATTGTTGATGATAAATTACAATTTTTGATTTTCTCGTTGAAGTTTTGACAAATTACTGACAAATCTCCCCCTATAATTATCAGAAAATACGAAATATATACATTGTATATATTCGCCTATAGCGCATATTTACAACAGCAGGCTTATTGATCAATACCTACTGATAATTCCTCATTACTAAACCACAATATCCCTGAAAAATATGCCACGCAGTTCAAATTAATCAATATAGCATCTCTCCCCTCCGAATACACAAACACACGCTCTTGCAGTTAGCATTTATTGAACTTTCTTTTAAGGGTCCACCTCTTGGATTAATTCCTAATCGAGGAAACCAGTTCAATGTCCAGGCAAAATAAAAATGGCACGCAACGTTACGATCTATATGAAAAAAAAAAATGAAAAAAAAAACCCATACCCACACGTATACAAAAAAGCTAAATTCTTCAATTTCATATCCCTTAAAATCGAGTTCAACCATTGCGTCCGGTATGCATGCAATACAAACCGCAACCATGCACTATCACCACCTAAAAATACATACATGTATTTCAGTGTTATCATCGTGCAATGTAAATGCATGTGAACACGAAAGGTTCAGTGTTTTTCGTACATTTCTCCAACCCCCTAATCAATCAACGCATGTACAAAAAACAGGATTGAGTCACAAAAATGGGTCCAACCATCACATGCAGATAAACCTTGTCAGTAAGCTCTAATCGTGTATGGCTCTAACCAAAGTTTACCAGAAATCCAAAATTGCAGGGAAAATGGTATAGGTTGAAAATTGTTAAACAAACTTATGGGCTTTATGTAAGTTATATAATGGCTATTTATTTGCAGACAACAGCACTGATGATAATCAACTCATTTCTTTGGGAGATTAAAAATCTAATGGGCAATCTCTCAGCTATTACTTAAAAACCCTAAAATGCAATTTTATAGTTCCCATAGGAATTAAAATTTCAATTTCAAGTTTTAGCTTTCCCTGACCATCCCATGACGATTGATTTTTTTTTTAAATGGTATTGCATGCTTGCCGAACAACTTGCTTGTCTTCTTGCTCAAATCTGAATTACCTCAGTCATATCTCAATTAAAAATCCCAAATAAATAACAATAATTTTTATTTAGGAGGTTAAGCCTGGTCTACACGTAACGTTTTGTCATTAGTTTTGCCTGATCATAATTCAGTCGTCAAAAAGGTCGCCATTGATCATTTTGTCGTCATGATCATGCAAGACTGACGACAAAACGTTAAGCGTAGACCAAGCTTTAGCGAAAATGCTATTAAATAATTAAACGATACCAAGGATTTCTTTTTAGGTTAAAATGGTGTAAAAACATGTCAATTTTTATTTTTATTAAATTACGTTAAAAGGGAAATTCCCTTTTAAGTGTTGAAGTGTGTCATCTGTTCATTTCAGCAACAATTAATAACTGGAAACGTGAAAACAAATGTAATATTTGAGTAAATTTCCCTGACAACATTAAAACAAATATTTCCCTGATATTTTCAAAACAAATCACTTTTCCCTGACTATACTCCAGGCCCATCTAATTTCCCCAGACATTTCCAAGTTTGTGGAAACCCTGAATTTGTTTTATCTTCAACTGTCTAGATAAAGCAAAACTGTTCATGATCGTCTTGTCATTCGGATAAGACCTCTGAGCTAAGACAAACTTATTTCCTAAAACCAAACCCGGATTGGAATCAAAATATTTGACTTTGATCAAAGGAAATTTGCTAACATTATATACATGAAAGCAAACTTTGATCAGTGTAATCACAGATTACAGCAGTTTTTATAGCAAGCTAGCTCTTGTCTCTAGCCATTATTTAAGCTGATTTTCAGATAACCATTTTTAATCGATGATTTCAAATCAGTGTACTAGGTGCAGCCCGTTTTACATGCACTGATAAGGAAGATTACTTTCATCTGATCAGTCACATAAGTGCTTTGAAAGGATTAATTAGTTAATTAATTGGAAATGAAAATCGAGTCAGTTTATCTACATTACCCAGCGTGTGAATGTCCCAAACAAGTATTAAAATGTATACAGTACATCATGTATTTTCAAATGTGCCTTTTGTTTCCCTACATCATCAGCTACTTAAAATTATTAAAAATGCACATAAAAAATAACATTTTTTTGTTTACAACAGCTTCCAACTGTAAAGCGTCTGCTTAGTAATCACCTGACACTTATAATAACTAGCCAGATGGTATATAATAAGCTCCCCTGAATAAATAATACCCCCTTGGCATGCAAATTATAAACCACACGCAAAAAAAAAAGTAAAGGTTTGCTTGAAGGATAAATCAGGGTCTACAGTGTCAGAATGAAATAAATTACGATGTGTTATATATATACACATTTTGAGGAACTGTTTTAACGACATGAACACATTGAATTTTGTGTTCACATAGGCCTATTCGGCCCCACTGTTCAAGCAGTTTTAGTTCACATAGTTTTCATAATTTCCAAAATATACTTGCAATATACTGTAAAACAATGCAAAGAACTTACCATGGAAACTTGAATGGGGGTGGCAGTCCCATTTGGATATGGATATGGAGTAACAATACACGTATATCCCATATTAAAAGGCTTCTCATGGCTGATTGGTTCCACTGGCTTGCCTGAAAAAAAAAGTCAAACAAACTGTTAAAAACCATTGAAAATTTATTATAAAAGCAGTGAAACTTTTTATGCAAGTATAGTTCTCAAGGCACTAACATTAACGGACCATATCATCTGTATTTAACCTGGTTTAAAGTTAGACAAGTGCAATATGCAAGTAGGGTAAATAAACTATTAGGCCTATTCTAAAAAAAGGGTTAATGAAAACAATAACAATAGTAAATTCCGCCATGGCAGAGGTGTTAGAAAAGTGAAAACAGTCAAAGGCATTTAACAACACACCATGACATGCTCTTGAAATCGATTTTTTAATAAACTAACATAAATGACAAAAAAACTAGGTTCTATGGGAACCTTAATTTGACTTCAATTCTTACTATTATCAAAAAAAATCTATACTACCACTTTTTATCATAAATGCTGAAATGCACAAAATCAATATGAAATTACACATCAACCTATATATGACAACTTGCACAACAATTTGTATATGAAATGTAAATCTGTCAAAATATTGTGTATCCCGTTATCAAATTCACAAAGCATTTCTGATTATAGAATTTCAAAGGATGAAGATAAGTTATGTCATTATAAAGAGAAATTTGTTGATCCAATTAACTGCATTATTCTTATCTAGAGCAATCTCTAAATTTTGATTTCAACTAGATTTTACCATTCGTATTTTCAAAAATGCTTGCACTAAAAATTATTTAGATCACGACAAAGAGCATCAGAATAAGGGCAAAGTTTTGGTAATACAAATTTTACGCTTCCACGCCATGTTGACATAAACGGGATCTCAAAAATAGATACCTCAAAACATGGCTATAATAAACAGCACCGTTTTATTGTCTTTTTAAAGCTTCGTATTTTTGTCTCATGGTGAGCATGAAATCGTTTATTCCCCAGTGCACTATAATTTAAAGGAAACGGTTCGTTAATTTATGCCTAAAATGAGACTATAAAAAAAACGGTCATGTAGTTTTTAAACTGGTGTATTCAATATCAAAATTGGTAAGTTATTACAGAGTGACAGAAATCAATTAATTGCTAGCTAATTAATAGAAAGATTGGGCAGCGTGTCGCACTACGACACGTTATCGACAACACTGCCTTGTACCGAACTGCGCATGCGCATTACGAAACGTGATCCCACGAGTCGGAAACGTACATCAAAACGCTATACTTAATTCGTTTCAGCTACAAAACACGTTACTTTTAATTTTAATTTGAACGCAGTTTACAAATGCGCCCAAGAGGCGGCGCTAAACATAAGGCGCTTTTGCCAAACGACGATTAATCAAAAATGTATTGATTACTAGCTGCTCAAATTCAATACAGGCTTAATTACGTTATCGAACGAAACGAATTTTCAAACTAAATGGTAAACGGCGATTGTTTTTACGTGTTACATAATCATTCTAATACTATTGTTATATGGTACATCTCAAATACATGTAACATAAGTTTGTGGACGCTAAAATCAATGTCAAATTACCCAAAACCTAACAAAACTTTCAATTTGCCTGCAGGAAGAAAAAAAAATCCATAGTTGTTGAAAGTTTGCTTGCTAAGGTTTGAATTTACGAGGGTTTTTAATCTAGAAATCCTCCAATCCCTTTAGTTTGGCTTCATTATTTTTCAAACTTCGCAATTTGTCAGTTGCAACAATAAAAAAAGGGTCAAAACTATTGAACCGTGCATTTGGCGGCGTTTATATAGAGGCCTACACAATTTCAATTATGCAATGATGGGGGAACTTTGATCATATTAATGATTTTATCATAGGCCTACTAAGTTGCCTATAAATTGGCCTAATAAATCAATTTTTATTGAACGTTTTCCTATCATTTTTTTTTTACCAACTGGATCGTTGCTTATATACTTGGACATGCCTCTAGGTAGAAATAGTTTACGTTAACAAAAAAGTGCTGATGTAATTATACTACTATATTCGATAACATTCTGGTATAACAGGTGGATCCCTTCTGTATTTCTATTACAATACACTTGATATGAGCGCCACCTAGTAGCTTACTAAGCAGCTGTAGACGTTTCAAGTCCTTGAATATTTTGTAAATAATTCCAAACTCTATTGTAGAAATTACACGTTTGCTTTATCCTTTTATATCCAATGATTTCATTCATTTCCATCATGAATTATAAGAATTCTATTTCGTCTAAAGCTGCATGGTCTACACGTAACGTTTTGTCGTCAGTCTTGCATGATCATGACGACAAAACATTACGTGCAGACCAGGCTTAAAACACGATATAAATCGGATAAATTCCTAGTAAGATTTTGTCAAGATGATAAATTGCATGACCTCTCAAAATTTATAGATGATAAAAACAATTATTTCAAACCTGCATGAAATAAAAGGCAACGCATATTGAATGCCACCTGCTGCACGCATTTAAATGAAGCGCCGTTACGAAATGGTCACTGAACACGTGATCTAAATGAACTGGGGCTTCAAGTGCATTTAATAAGACAAGATGGATTTCGTGTCACGATATCCCATTTAAAATGACATGGGCCCATGCATATAAGACCAAGCCCTTATGAAGAATTGGGTTACTTGGCCATGTAAATAGAACCATCGTCACCTATACAAAATCTTAACAAAGCTAGTGTCAACGGTCTCAATAGGTTTTGGTACAGCTGTATTTGGGCGGAATTAAAATTTCCTGAATCCATTGTTCGAGAGCAAAACTAAATCATTGGATGATTTGAGAAGAAAAGCTTACTTTGGACATAGAAATTCCCGGGTCAAATGAATAATGACTGGCAAGGTCTCCCCCCACATCAATTGTCCCCCATCCCCCCCATAATCCTTAGAGGGACAAGAACATGGCCTACGTCAGGCAAAGTCCTACCTGACAATTTATAAGATTAAGATCCAACAGTCGCCTCCAGGGAAAACATTTTGTCAAAATATTTAGAGCGAAAGACATAAGATGCTGCATTGTGGGAATAATCTCTTAATTACCTACAACATTAACGATGCCATCTATAAAGTGAGTTTGCTGTTCGACTGTATACGCTTAGGGACGGGCCAAAATAATGCTACTATCATTTTTTTTTTTATTCAGCAACAAATATCTAAAGGCAATTAGTAGCGAAGTCACGCAGTTAAGTATAGAAGTATATGAATGACATTAAATGCAAAAGATTATTTGAAATCCCATCACTGAAGTTGAATTAATTTTTTTTTATCAAAAGGAATCTTGTTTGAGGTTGCTGAGGACAAGTTCACTATAATGTGCCTACCATTGAAAACAATTTTTTTTTACAAAATGAACTCTAGCATCACAACATTTACTTTACTGAAATAAAGTTTCTTTTAAATTTTTATTAGGTTCCCACAAGAGTAGAGCTTTCAACTTTCCTGGCCTATTCATGGAAAGTTTTTGAATTCATATTCCCTAGGACCCTAATTATCTTGCACCATTAAAATTCATAAATATGACACCATATGAGAGCTCTACTTTTACCTACAGGTCTATGGGATACTTTTTTCAAATCCTTTTATAGACATCAATGGGCTGCATTTTTCCTATATATAGATCTATGGCAGGGGTCGGCAACCTGCGGCTCGCGAGCCGCATGCGGCTCTTTCGATGTCAAGTTGTGGCTCTTTCGATGCCAAGTTGTGTATATAGGCCTACCATAATACACCATAATACAAAATGTGGCTCTTTAAAAACTGAGAAATTTTGTAAATTATCACTTTTGGCTCGTCAGTCTCAAAAGGTTGCCGACCCCTGATCTATGGGATACTTCTTCAAATCTTCATATAGGGGAATTTCCCCATTTCTAGAGATGCAGACTACCCTGGGGTTACGTAATAACTGACAATGTGACAACCAATGTACATGTAATTGTTGTATTAAATTTCCCTGACTTTACAAAATAAATCACTATTCCAGATAGGCCTATACAGGGTTGCCAGTTTTTTTACAGATTGGTCTTGCCTGACTTTTCCTGACCATTATATCAATTTTTCCTGCCTTTTCCTGACAATTATATCAATTTTTCCTGCCTTTTCCTGACTTCTAAAAATATTTTTCCTGACCATATTTCAATAACTTGACAAAATTTTAATTATTTTTAAAAATGTACAAAGGCTAGCACAATTTTCGTTTCTTGTACAAATGTTGAATTTGTTCATCAATAGACGCTTCTTCCAACTGAGACTTCTTTTTTTCATTTTTAAGACTTTTTATTTCTTCACTAGATTTAAGATGTTTAAAAAATAAAAATAGTGTCGATATCATAAAGCCATATTTTTTTCTTCCTGACCAAATTTGCTAATTTGCCTGACTTTTCCAGCAAAAAGGCAATTTTTTCCTGGCATTAATTTTTCTTGCCTGACTTTTCCTGACATTTCAGAAACTGGCCACCCTGCCTATATCTAAATTCCAAGACAATTCCACGTTTTCCAGGTCTATGGGAACTCTGCAGCTTAGTTTATTTAACAAATTCCTGGATGCAATTCGAAACGCTACAACAATTGAAACACATTTTGTTCATGGACTAGTTCTCCAACTCAAATACAGTTTTGAAAAGCTGAATAATCTGATTTGGACAAATGCCACATCGAATGAACGATTCAATTTCATCAGAGAATTACTACTAACATGCAATCAGTAACTCTTTAGAGATGACCGGCAACACGATATCGCAAGTTGCTACTCAACTGAAAAGCATAAAATGTCACATTATTCTATGGTCCACATTTACACTATTTTAGGCAAGCCAAAGACCTCCAAAACTAATTTTACCTAAGCTTTACAGACTAATTTCCACGTGTCATTTTCGAGCTTCAGGTGGGTAACCTGCAAGCCCACCTGATATGTCAAATGAAATTCCAAGAAAACCCGTGTCCCACATCTCATTTCCAAAAGACCCAATTGCCCTAAACACAATCGTAAAGACTTATAAAATGGGGAAAAAATTTAACGAGTGCCAAGTGCATGGTGGCTAAGCCCAAAAATGTCCATGGAAAACTTAGGTGTTCAAATAATAGACAAGCAGGGTGATGACCTGAAGAGAGAGGGGGTGCATTCAATTCTCTTGAATCCCTTCCAACTACTGTAAACGCATTGACAGACAATACCAGTAGAGGTCTTGAAAAGGCCACGAAATGTGCATTTTCCCCCCCAAAAAAAAATGCTCCAACGTGTACATGTGTAAATTGTGCATAACCATATGGCCACCCAAAAAGCACGTGGCAGGACTACTGAAGCCGAAATAACGTTGGTCTACCGCAGAAAAGCAAATAAGTCACATTTCAAGAAAGAAATTTTCGAGATAAAAATAAACTCCCAGTCAATTATTCAGATAGTAGTCCAACTTTTGTAGAGTACTTTTCAACAAAAACATGGCTGACAGCTTCAAAAGTCCCTCATCCCAGCATTGATTATTTTGGGACTAGAACTGACCCTTGGGCAATGGTCACTGCTGTTTAGCTGGCGCCAAATAAACGTAGGCTTGAGCACTTTTTGGTAATGTTAAAATGAAGACGTTCCTAAGGTCAAGCATTTGTAGGTTGTCTGGTAGTGTTGGCACGCACCTTGCCCCAAACGAATTCCACTGCAATTTATGTTGAAGAGTAGAAAAACAGCGAAAATTATCACAATTACAAGGTTTTTTCACTTCACAACCCTCCAGATAACAGAACTTTTTAAATGGCACCACATTTTTGTAAAAAGGTTTTGGCTCCTTGCATAATCTTATCCTGTCAACCTAATTTTATAACGAAAACTTATTTTAATAAGCTGTGATTATTAAAATGATTCAAGTTCCCCTTCCATAAAAATCAACGAGTTTCTCAAAATTGTAGTAGCCATTGTACAAGTTGAGCAATGGTAAAACAGTTTAAATTTACAAGTACAAAACAAGCAATGTGGGTGCGTTTCAACCTCTTAAGTTAAATACGACATTTGCTATGCGGATGTTTGTTATTACTATTATTATTATTATTATTATTGTTATTGTTATTATTATGACATGAACCAAAAGACAATAGTACTGAAATTCCTAGTTTTGAAAACTTTTGAGGGGGAAAACACAAAAGTTTAAGGTCGTTTGCAAAACCACAGAAAGCAGCCAAAATGTATTTTACCCCCCCTAAGCAACAATGAAACCGCAGAAAGATAAGCTTTACACCTGAAAAATAAAAATTCTAAACTATACACAGTGAAGTTTGTACTTAAAAATTAGCAACGGATTTTTAAGTAAATTCCAAGAGCACGCAAGCACAATGCCTCACGTATATTATAATTCTTAGTCGCACTGAAGTAATTCAGGTAGACATGCTTCGTGAAATATATGTAAAAGTTGAGTTTCTACTTATTATTTGCGATACAATTTATACTATTGGCTATTACATACTCGACTATTACATACAACCTGCATTAAATATACTAAATTTGATCGTTTTTATTAGTAGGCTACCGTAATGTATAAAAAATTCGGTTCTTGTATCTGCATGTACTGTATATAGAAGGCAATATCTCGAATTACAATGTAACTTTGAATAACAACACTCAACAGTGGATTTATTTCAATCAAAATTAGCAAGCATGTAATAATGAGTACATTAAAACTGAACTAGTCGCCTTTCTAGTTTCTACATAACCACAAATATAGGCTACTATTAGTATTATACACTAATGCAAATAAAAAAGGTGAGAAATAAGACCATGTCAACATGGTCGAGATGCCTGTTTTCCTTGAATTTTTCACTGCCACACATGGGTATAAAACTCCATTTATATGAACTTGAAATAAAAATATTGCTCTGCATTAATGTAGGTCATGTTTCGTAATATAGTGAGAAAAGTTTTCAAATGTAAAGACTTTATTCATGAATTGGTGCCAGGTAATTTCTTCCACGTGTCAAAAACACAAAAATACTTTCACCCCAAGCACATGCTAATTAATAGCAGAATTCAAACGTCATATATAGTCACATTTAGACAATTTTTGAAGCTCAGAAATCGTAGCAGGAAGCTCGTGAAGTTAAGACCGGAAGTGACATATGTTTGTAGAAGTCAACCGGAGGTCTTCTCTATTTGTACAGTTTTTTATACACGTATCTAATTAGGGCTAATGTTCATATCACAGCTATCGTTACCAAACAAAATAGATGCATTAAAATCTTGCATTGCTTCTGTTAAATATAGTTTAAAACAAATTTCCCTGACCATCTTGACTTTAAATTTTCTTTTTAAAAAATGACAATTTGAACAACTTGTTGTGTCTATTGCTAAAAAAGGTCGTTTCTGGCTTGCCTTCATACTTCGTTACATCACATCCTCATAGTATACGCGTTCAAATACATGTTCCATTCGTTTACAAATTATAATGTAGTAAAATTCCATCGTAATAGCGAGATAAAGCTGCACGATCGATTACGATATGTTTACTTGTCATAAACTGTCTTTTAGCAAATGGCCATACGTCTTTTGGCTCCCACGCATGCGTGTTTGCGGTTGGTGACGCATTAATCGTAAACGTATCGAAATAACTCGTGCAGCTTTATCTCTCTATTGACAAGTGTGCGCTATCACGGTTACAAATGGGAACTCGTGCCATCACGTGAGCTCACATGACGTGATGGTAGTCTTATAAGCCCAAAGTATCGATTCATTCGCCAAACTTTTTGGCAGGGCGCTATTTACTAAAAAGTCAAACAAACCCATGATCGTGTCAGTTGGTCTACTGCACGGGGGTTTTAGCAACACACACGGATCTCGTCTATTGTTTCCAAAAATAGAAGAAACACAAAAGAAATTTGCCTGGTCCTGATCGAACTCAAGCAGAGTACAGGGCGAAAGAAGAAAAAAAAAAAAAATCTTCAGGAGGTTTAGGCCTAAAACTTGTTCAACTTTAAAGAGAGACTGACCAAAAGTGGGACGTTGTGTGGCCGACATCTAAAAACTCCAGTTAGGCCTAAAGACCCACGGAGAAGGGAAAAGAAACGTTTGTGTACTGTAGGTCTGGAAAATGCTGGGCTGCGCTGCAAGTCGCCCCGAGGGCATTTTAAAAGACCGGGAGGAAAACCGTATACTCTGGAGTTGTTCGCCATGACTAAAGTAACATTTCTCGAAGGTCATTCGTCTAATTCCCAAGTTTCTAGCGAGGCACAATCAACTCGGGAGGGTAAAAAAAAAACACCAGTGCCAATCCGTTAGTCATTTTAACGACACCGTGAGCTATGGCCCCAAATGCACATCGATTTAAAAAAAATACATGTTCATAAACAAAACCCTCCGATGCAATGTACAATAATACTTAATGTGGTAAACGTGAAAAATTAATCCAGAAAAAAACGTTAAAAACTTTTACTATACAAGTATAGAGTAATTAAATTTTCGTCACATTATTAAGCGCAATAATAAAAGTGGTTTCAAGCAACCTCATTTGGCACATTTAGACCAATTTTTTGTCGGTAGTTTTGCCACTGATAGTGTGCGGCTGGAAAAAGTTAATCGAAAAGTTTATGATAATTGACAGCAATTTAAGAGTAAAATACTGCATTGTTTGTATATATATATAACAGAATGGAAAAGCTATTTTAAAAATACTAGACTGTCTTCATTGGGCCAAATGGCACAAAACTTTAGAATTTGGCCCAAATTGTTTACATGTACGGCAATTGGCAATAACTGGATTTTGTAGAGGCCAGTTTCACGCATTCTAACTTGTGCAAATTTTATGGTAACTAATTTTGCAAGTGACCCAAAGTTTAAAAATAAGCCTAAACTTGCATTTGCCACTGTTGCAATACCGCCAATTTTGATCGGATAAACCTCCTACAATACGCTAAAGTCAATGCTCTACACTACATGTAGTAACTACACTAGCCAATACTCTGCACCACTCTGACTAAAGTTACCCCATCTATACTACACTCAAATCAAAACTAAAATATACTACACTCATTCATCACTTCACATCACACTAAAGTCAACCCTTTACACTACACTCAAGTCACAACTCTACACTGCACTGCACTAAAGCCACCACTCTACAATACTCTCAAAGTCACAACTCTGACATGTACTCGCACCACACTAAAACCTCCACATCACACCCAATTCACCACTTTTATAGCCTACCGACCAGTGTAGTTTTCACTCTACACTACACTCAAGTCACCACCATGACCCATAACCAAAGTCATCACTCTGAACCATACCAAATTTACGACTCTGAACCATATTAAAGTCACCACTCTATACAGCACTCAAGTCACCACTACACTAAAGGCACCATTGTACACCACACTCACGTCAAAACTACCCTGCACTGAGATCGTCCCTCTACACCAGTTATATGCAATGTCAAGACACGATTTGAAAGGGCCCGCGCAAGTTTCTAGACTAAGCTAGGCAAGAGGAGAGATAACACTGTTCCCCCTCTTTCAAACCGACTTGCAACCAAGTAAAAACTTGTTGAAAAAGTAGAGAAAAGTTTATGTTACTTACCAACAACGCTAGCGGGTTCGGGACGCACGGTGCTGGCATGTTTGCTGGAGAAGCTCTGGCCAGGAATTTCGATACTTTTGTCCTCCTACAAGTTGACAATATAATCCAAAATGAGCTACACAGACACACGTACACACATATTCCTCGCCTAGAAACTCATGCGAGGAAGAATTTTTGGAAGGGGGGCAAAACAGAAAAAAAAAAAGGGCCAAGAAATCCAATGGGCGCAGCAGAACAGGCAGGCAGGCAGGCACGTACCTCGATTTCACTCTCGGTAACGAGGCTGGACTTTTCCTCGATGAGATTTTCGGAGGACGAGCGTTTATCCTCTTCCACTTCGCCTTCGTCCTTAAACACTTTGATTTCGTCCGTGGAGGCCAAATCATCTCCTCCGCCGCCTCCGTTCACGTGCGGCATGGTTCAAACGGCGCGAAATCAGCCACTAAACAGGTGCAAATTCCGACTCAAAGCGGGCGAATTTTCCACGCACTTTCAAACGAAGCCGACGCCAAGCCGTCCCACATCGTATTAAAAAGCGAAGCGGCGGCGACACTTGCCGAACGACGAATGGAACGCCAATAGCGCGTGCCAACACGAGGCGGACAGCTTTCAACCAATCACAGCACGCAACATGGCCGACGGAGCAAAACTCTCACTACTACTACTACGGGAAAAACTTGTAGCCGGGATTCCACGGCGAATTTCACGGCAAACGCCAAAACGCAAAACACCACGCTTGCACACTAGCAAAACTAGCACAAAAGAAAGCGCTAAACTACTTGGAAGAACGGCGACCCCGCGATTAAACACCCCCCACTTCTGACGTAGGTGGGATGCATGGTTGTTAGCGCCATCTGGTGGACGCTTTTGCGTTCGTTTGCTAAATATCAAAGTTTGCATTTGATACGGGAATTTCCATAGTTTTAGTACATGTATTTATTTATTTCAATTTTTTTTAGTATACCATGTTACTGGAGTTTAGATTTTTTTATCGAAAATTGTTTCGTTAGAAAAAAATGTTCACAAATACAGATGTTTATGGAAAAACAAGCTGTAGAATGTACTTTCTAAAATTATCCTGTATAAAATAATAAACCCTTCATAATGCGATATTTATTAAATTTTATTGCTCGCAATGATTTTTTAAAGAAATATCAACTATATAAACGCACAATATTACGAATATGGAAACAAAAATGGCACGGAGATGCAAGGCAGTTAAACTCTACTTGTGATACCCAATAACTACAAAATCATCATGCACGCATGTACTTGTATGTATAAAAATTGAAAAAAAAATGAGGAAATTTCCTATTTTGCAGCTTTGTAAATAGTATCGAGCAATATATACATGTAAAAACGTAAAAAAAACATGTGAAAATATATAAAAAAACACATAAAAATACATTCCGATAAAAATACACTGTAGCATGTTTACAGATGAACCTGTCTAAAATCATATATTTCCAAGCCTTTTGTAGCAATTTACTCTTTTGAGAAATTTGAAACATTTTAAAAAAGTTTGCGCTTGTAAAACTAAAGTCTATAAGATATTATTCTCGAAAATTGTTTTACATGTATAATGTATTTCCAAAACTGCTTGATTCCAATATCAGATACATGAACAGTATACTATTATAAATGTAGTCAATACAGCATAAATATACAGTAGGTCCATGTATACAAATTGCCATATCATTTGTATCATTCACTGTTTTTACACAAATTCTAGTTCTCCTAACCAATTGAAAGAATTTTAAAAACAAAGTCAATGAATTTTTTTAAAAAATCCGATGCAAATGCAATTTAAAGTGACCACCTAAAAATGTGCACAGTCATTGAACGAATGCACTGAAGGACCTAAGATACAGTTTATAGAGGTTCACCTCTTATGCTATGCTAAAGAAGACTATTCATATACATGTACTGTACATGCAAGCTTAACAGAGGATATATACCATCATATTTATATGGTTAGCTTGGTGGTCTGAAAAGTTTAAGGTCAAATTCATACAAACTTACTTTAACCAGTGCCACCAGATTCCAATTGGGTCTTATTTATAGAGGATAACCTCAGGGGCTTTATTTCACACTTGCTCAAAAGGAGGCTAGTTAAGGTGGTCCCGTCAGAGTTACAGGATGACTATAATAAATGCCTTTCCCCTTTGAATTTATCCTGACAAGTTCCTGAGAATTCTTCATTAACTATATCACTGCCCTAATTGCATAAACCTGCATGCATGGTCACTTTATTAGGTACATTGTCAATGGAAAAATGCAAAAAAGATGTCACAAAGGGCCAATGTACCCAATAAGATATAATGTATGTGATCACTATACAGAGAATTTTTATAATGGAAATGTACTGCTCTATAAAGCCATTTTATTAAAAGTCACCATAAAGATGTGGTCACTTTTCCAGGTTTTACTGTATTTAAATTGTATTTTTCATCGTATTTACTAGTTTTATTATATATGGTATATTTTTTCACAAAATAAAATATTGAATTCCAGCAGTATTCCGCGAATTTCTGCACAAAACTTAATAATACTGCTGCATTACTGCAATAAAATAAAAGACAATTAATACAAAAATAATAGTAGGCCTAAATAAAATCAGAAATACTTGGAAGTCATTTTATAAAATATTGCATTTGTTCGAAGTCTTTATAAGATTATTTTTTGTGTGCACAATTGATTAATGAAAAAGTTCTGGCAAATCATCGTTAATATCTGATAGTGATAACAAATATTCTTTTGCCATAAAGATTACATGTCATTTTAATGGATGATTTCAATAGTTTTTAAATCCTTTTGTTGTTATTTCTTAAATAATTAACTGGGCAAACAATGATAGCACTACAACAAAGTACATGTAGTCAAACAATTTGTACTTATTAATGCATTTTAAAAGTCAGCCATTTATCAGCAAGAGATGGTTTAGATTCTCAGTTACCATTTATCTCTCGGGTCATCCAAACTGATAACTTCACAAGTTGGCCTTTTAACCTGGAACGAACAGCTTACACCAATTGTGTTCAATAGTAATTAAGGGCACCGATTATAATCCATCTTGAGATTATAAGCTACAAAATTAATTTAAGAGGGTTGCATATCAGAATAAGCCTTTTTTTCGAATTTTTTTTTTTTAATTTTGGAAACTGATAGGAACAAATGAAATGCAGTAGGACCTAGCATAAATATTCTATTTTTTTTAAAAATAAATGTAGTTCTCTGAGACCTAATTCGTTAGGGCATATGTATGTCAAAGTAACTGAAAAAAAATTCCTATTAATTAATGCGATTTCTAATGAGAAATTATCTTTCGTGGTTTGCTTATATCCAACCTATTTCTTTTTTTTTCATCCTTTCTCATGTTTGCAATTTGAGCAACAAAAAAATTAAAACAAATAGGAAAACGTTAACAGATGTCTATAAATAGCTTCCTTTTTGCAAATTGAAGCTAAAAAAGGAAAACAAACAAACAGGAAAGAAAAGTCAAACGGTTAATGTAAACAAATGAAAAAAAAGTAGTCAGACATCATTAGTTTATACTCTTCAAAAAGTGTATTAATTATAACATTATATGCTCATTCAGTGCATAATATGCTCAAACATAAACTTGTCCAACTTTTTTGCATTTGGCAAGTAGGAAGTATTTCAAGACCATTACTTTCTCGAACTCACTCGATAATGCAATAAAAACGCTAAACATTTGCAGCTCTGCATTTTCGGAAGTTGCAAAATGCTGGAACCCTAAAAAAAAAAAACATCCATAAAACTGAAAGTGTTTTATTTAATAAACGTGCAGTCGTCATTTTTCTACAACTGTCTCATTCATATGGTCGAAGATATATCTTTTGGGGTTGTTTAAGAACCCCAACAATCCTTCCGTCGGCTTCTTTCATCTGTAGAATGGCGGCGTCTTTGTCATACCATATTTGGAAATTGGGTTTGTCAATCATGCTACACTTAGATAACGTAAATCCCTCTACTATTTGTTGATTGAACATGTTAAGAATAAACACAAGATGGAGTTAGGCCTAATTCCCGGCCTCTATTTAATTAAACCTGTTTTAATTTATACCAAATATGGGAATATTGACGATTTAGCTATCTCTCGACTATTTATTATTGACATTTAAATTTTAATATTTTTAAATTGGTTTACAATTAAATGAAATCATTTAATTGCATTTATAGGCTTATCTTAAAATGATAAGGTCTATTCCACAACCACAATCCCACATTGAGGGCATTTTCATTAAACGTACCGCACTGAGAACCTAAACCCGCACCCATTTGCCACAAGTTAAACGAGCAACGCCATCTAGGTCTAGTATCTAAAAACTAAATTTTAAACTTTCAATTTTGTCTCACTTCCAATCCAGATATCTAAATTTTGTTGTTTTTCTGTCCATGCTAACAATTTAAGACAGCAATTATAATCTTTAACGACGTCAAGCTGATATTAAATGTTACATAATACTAATACTAAACAAAGTACCTTTGACGAAAATGCCCGGAAGCCATTTTGGGCAGTGCAGAGTTGCTAAATATGTTGCAATCATTTTTCTGCACAATATTGTCTAATATTTTGAATATTACATAACTGAGGATCATCTGGAGAAACGGTAAACATAGATCGTGTTACTTTATAGAATCTAGCAAACAATTTGCATTACTTCAATTGTTAATTTTACGTTTTCTCGTGTTAGGTTATAGCCGTTGCATTTTGCACCTATATTATACTGACCCCTAGATTACCAGCGTTTTAAAAAATGTCTATCTTCACGCCAACAAATCAAATTCGCATGACAAATGTCGCCATAGTTCGAATGAAAAAAGGTGGCAAACGTTTTGAAATCGCCTGCTATAAAAACAAGGTAGTATCCTGGCGTAACAAGGTTGAAAAAGACATTGACGAGGTGTTGCAAACCCACACCGTCTTCTTGAACGTGTCCAAAGGTTCAGTAGCCAAGAAGGAAGATTTGACAAAAGCATTTGGAAAAGAAGACCAGACGGAAATTTGCAAAGAGATCTTAGAAAAAGGCGAATTGCAGATTTCAGAGAAAGAGCGTGCTGCTCAGCAAGATGCAACTCTGAAAGATATAGCAACGACCGTTGCCGACAAATGCGTTAATCCAGATACCAAGAGACCTTACCCGGTTAGCATGATTGAAAAGGCCATGAAGGATGTCCACTTCTCGGTAAAGCCGAAACAGAGCGCAAAACAGCAGGCTTTAGAGGTAATCAAACAGCTGAAGGAAGTGATGAGCATCGAGCGAGCCCAAATGCGGATCAGGGTCATGTTGCCATCCAAAGATGCTAGGAAACTGAAGGATAAAATCACCAAGTTGACGGCAAAGACCGAAGAGGAAAACTGGAGCGGAGGAAACTTGGATTTGGTTTGTCTCATCGACCCTGGATGCTTCAGAGAAATCGACGACTTGATCCGAAGCGAGACGAAAGGCAAAGGAAACATGGAAGTTTTAAGTCTGAAAGAGATCAAGGAAGGAGATGCGATGTTAGATTGATGTTTCGGCTGTTACGCAATGTCCTAAACACGTTTTTCAATGGTACAGAGATGGCAAGGCATGTTGGAATGAGATCATGCATCGCCGTGACAACATTAATATTAAACTGATGCTTTGGTTTAAAAAAAATATTCAAGCAGCTAATACCGTAACCATTTTCACTGTAAAAATTGTAATTTATAGGAAAAAAAGCTTTCTCTTTTCTGTCTTGCCAAAGCCATTATAAACGCGCTCGTTTTTTGATCAGATGTACGGTTAATGTTCGGAACTACCGATTGTCTTTCAGACTGAAAGTTTAAATTTGTTCGCAACTTGTTATTGATAATGCAGACCATTTGTTTGGTTGGCCTAGCAGAGATTTTAAAACGTCACCCTGTTTGCCATTACTGGATGTAATTTGACGTGTATAATGCCATTAATAAATAAAAAAACTGAATTTTTCAAAAATAAAATGATCATTTGCAATATTGATAGTCTTTTGTAATTCAATTCTATCCCATGCTACATGACTTGTTTTATTTTTAAGTTTAATTTATCAAAATGCGGCCTGTTATATATTAATTAAAGGAAAGGTTGAAGTTCACACATGGGCAAAGCAGGCATGCATCAGAATGCTGATAAACACAAGATTATTTATACAAAAAATGCATTTTTTAAGCATCGTGCTGACACAACCAGTTTTCTAGGTTTTAAGTATTCTGTTTCGTGTTGGCGAATAGTAAAAAATTAATAAAAGATGGCAGAATATTTTCAGGGTTACTACAGAAATTAAATTTTCAACTACGGTGACTTTTCATCCTGATGACTAAAAATTAAAAAAGTATGACTATACATGTATGCAAAAATTTTTTCTAAAGAGTTGTTTTAGAACGCAATTTGCACTTTCCAAATTAACTACATTTTTTATCATTATCTGAATTAAAACTTATAATTAATTAAAATAAGTTCTTAATTAGGAGGTTATTGCAAACAATTGTTGCATGATTAGCAAACGTTTCTATTTTTGGTTAAAAAAAGTGAAAAACATACATGCAAGTTGATTTTTATAATTTTAAATAATTTTAAAATGTCCATGGTACATGTACAGTGTATTAGAGTGCCAGCTTACCAATACCAAACTTTTAGAATGACCCTGAAAATGTCGCCACCCTCACATGACTGCTCTATCGCACTTTGCATCAAGTAATATATTGGACGGGTTCACTTCCTATTTGCTTTTAGCCTAAATAATAATCAAACCGATATTCGATTTCGTAATTTCAATAACAATGTAAAGCAGTAGGCCTTTCGTATCAAGGCCAGTACCCTCTCACTTTTTGTTTTGCAATGAGAATTACCACTTGAAGATTCGTGCATTAATGTCTAGGAATTTTTGCTGAACAACAACGAAATATGAGCTGCAGAGATAAAGGAAAACTTGGGATTGACCAAGCAGTGTTGAACATCACCACATTTGATACCCAGAGTTCGGTTAAAATATTCACACAGTCAGCGGCTTGTGATAAGGTAAAGTATTTGCATATCTTAAGTTCCTAAACAAACTAGGTCATGTACGAATGTCATATGATCTAGCCTATATGCACTCTACAGCTCGATCAGTATATTTTTAGGTCTAACATATACAAACTTTGGATTTAAACAAACCATTGGGAAAGGGCCCTACGATTTAGAGGGGGACCTATAAAGATGAATTCATCTGGTAGCTAGAGGCATGCAAACAGAAGTCCTTTTGCAGGATTATTTGACAATAAATTAAAACAGTTCAAAACAATAGAATTTTTTATGATCTTATATTGTCAACAACCCTGCAGAAACCAATGGGCCAAAACAGAATACAAATTTTTACCAGAACACCACATGACAAAAGGGATCTCCAAATGAATTCTCACCAGAAATTGAAGTTTTGTCATGCAGATCATCAGAGTGATGGAATATATATGGTCCTTTCAATTGTCCATGTGATCTCAATAATTTCTAGCTGACATGTACTTGTTCGGGATGAGGATAGTGATATATATTGGTACAGTGCCCGCCGCTTATAAGAATCCCGCATACAAGGATCAGCCGCTTTTAAGGATCAATTATCCAGGTCCCAATT